>CM074739.1:26146398-26172251 GCA_037367245.1 Phrynocephalus guinanensis
TTGCACTGTGGGGGAGTAATTCATTGGAGTGGAGATCAAGGTTTACATTTTCTGCCAATCTAGCCCTTAATACTGTATGTGTGTTTTTTTATATCTTTTGGAATTTTTACCTTTTATACCGGTAAATAGGAGCACGATCTGATTCATAGGTAGCCTGGATCTGCAGAGCATTTATAGTACCCACTTATTCTTAGGCATTAAAAGCTACTTTGGGATTTATGACTGCTTAGAACTTCCCTTCCTGTGCAGCAGCCAAAGAACGTGTGGCTGATATTTTTAAATATAAAAAGGATATGGCTGATCTTGAGTGCTATTTTCTTTTTGCTCTTCAGATGTATTATTGAATTACTAACTCAAATTGGATTTGCTTTCTTTCTTTTTTTCCTCTGAAAACTTCTTTGCTTTGATTTTAGTTTGTCCCTGATATCATTTCATATTACAGTATGCGTATTACATGAAATATGTTGGTGCTTGACCTGAGCTTAGAAGCAGATAGCTGGTTGAACAGAAGGAAGGAAGGGGCAGTAAACCACGTTGACTTTCTTAGACTTAAACTCCTAGAATCTCTCAGCTAGCGTAACTGCAGATTCTGTGAGTTCTAATATTTTTATTTTTTTAAAAACCCACGTCTTTTAATGTTTCCAAACTGCTTGTAGGAGATCGATGTCCAACCAGCCATCTGCTTCTCTCAACAGTTTCTCAGAGGTCATGGCTTCCAGCACTGCCATCTTTCTCTAACACATACCAGCTTTCACTGAGCTTTATAAGGATCCTATCCCATGCATGCAAGTATGGCCATTCTTGCACGAAGGTATGGCATTGGATGTGCTGCTGGTTTTTAACATTTAGGACATAATTCAAAGTTAATAAATGACAGAGAAATAAAGCTTCCTTTGGCTTGGCATCTGTTTCTCTGCAGCTCAAGCGGATCGCTGAAATTTGGCAGGAATACCTCAGAAGAGGCTCACGACTTATTTTGCAACCAAAATTCTCAGAAAACTCACACAGCATCTACTGGCATTTTGCCTGGCATTCACTGATGCAATTAGTAGTTATTTTATTGGCATCACATTAGTCCCCAAAGTAATTACGGGTCACTGTCACACACTGTTCCACAGCTTTATCTTTGCCTGTCTTAACTCTCAATATTTTTTTAAATCCCCCTTATTTCCTTTCTATTTTGTTCTCTTGTTTGTGACATTTTTGCTGGGTGTGATTATGGGTGAACCTCATTAACTTACGATGCAGGAGGAAAAGAAGCAGTAAGCGGGCCTAATTTTAACTTATCTTCTACAAAAGACAAAATGGGGAAGAGGTATTTTTTGTATTTTATCTTTCTATCATTCCATACATTATAAAATGTTGGTTTCCAGGACTCATCCGTTGCTAGATCCTAACAATTAGGAGACAAGGCACACTATGCATGGAAGGAGCGAGAAGATATATGAGAAAGCCTCTGTGTCCTGCTTTCCACTCTTATGACTTCAACCATTGATTAAGCAGCTGCTGACAAGTCAAATTTGATCAAAACTGAATTCCAATTTAAGAATTTTGTGTTTATCGTTTCAGTCGTTTTCCGAACTCTTCATGACCCCATGGTCAGAGCACACCAGACCCTCTTGTCTTCCACTGGCCTCTGACGGAGATTGGTCAAATCCATGTTGGTTTAATGGATGACCCCACTGATCCCATTATAAAATAGAAAAAAATGGAAAAAAAATAATTTACAAAAAAATAAGGTTATACTTAACCAAGAAAATAACACTCATGGAAATATTTTAATTAATAGCATTGGACTACTGATGCAATTTCTAGGGTCCCCTTTTTCCAGTGGGTGTCATAGGCAGCTTCGTACAAACACTTTTGGAATATTTTTGTTTTCTCTTGCCAGGATCTTACCCGAATGGTGGGGGTGATAATACGGTTCAATTTCTTTTTTGGCCTCTTTGGTACTGTATATATTGGTATTACCCAATATCAAGTGTGTGTTTTTTGGGTTTTCATGTTTGTATTTATCCACTATGTTTCCCTCGTGTTTGTGGTTATGTATTGGGGTTTATTGTTGGGTAGTCACTTTGGTGAGGTGGCTGTTTTATGCACCGTCCAGAGTTCCCTATGGGAAAAATCGGGCGGTTAATAAGTAAATAAAGTAAATAAAATAAAATAAATTCAGGTTTTTCTCGAAGAACCAATTTCAAACCAAGTGAACCCTGCCTAGGTCCAAAGGTAATTGTTGGACTTCTGAGGTTATTGTTGGTTCGTTATTTGCCTGCCTGATTAAAAAGACTTTTTAAATGGAAGACCCACTATATAAAATACTGCCACCCAGACAATTCTGATTGATTTGGGATAGCATTCCTAAGGTTGTTGCTCTGTTGGATATGTGGCTTGTCAAGTTGCCCTCTAACTTTATGATGATCCTGGATGAATGAGTGATCTCCAACATCTCCTTGTCCTAAGTAGCTCACTAGGATTTTGTAAAACTCAAGCTTGTGGCTTCCTTTAAATATAAACCCAATCCTTTCAAGATGGACTCCTTTGTGGGACTCTGACAAAGGGGATGGTACCTCTTAGATGATATCTGTTGCTTCCCCGTTTGATAAATGACTTTTGGTGACCATGGTATCTTACTGGACTGGCTGTCAGGGTTTATAAGGCGATTGGAGGCGGGATCCTTCAATGGTTCTGCTCCTTTCTATTGATTGCAGTGTCCAGAAATTACAGCTCAGAGGCTGCCATCAACCCCTCAGCCCTATGTTTTGGTGTCCCTCAAGGTTTGTTCCATCTCTCCTTATGCTGCATTAACATCTATGTAACGCTGCTGGGAGAGGTTCATTCTGGACATTGGGAGTGTTTTGTCATCACACTATGGTGACTCTATCATTCATTTACTACATCTGCAGTTCAGGTTCTTAGAGTGCTAACCTGTCTTTGATAATGGATTGGCATGAGGGCAAGCAAGTTGGAAATTGAATCCAGGCAGGACGGAGATCTTGTTGCTGAGATGGGGGTGAAACCCTGACAGGTTAGGAAATAATTTCCCTACTTCTAGGTTTGGGTTACACTCCCCCTAAAAGACCAGGTTTACAAATTGGGCATTTATCTCTCTGATCTGGCATTGTCCCTTTGAACAACCAGTTGCAGCATTGGGACCAAGAACAACCTTCTTTTTTCACTTATAGGACTGACTGCCCCATTTGTTCCCCTACATGGATGAGAGATCCCCCGAATACCTTGGATTCATGCATTAGTAATGTTTACTATTATAACATTGTCCTATGTGAGACTTCCCTTTAAGTATGATACAGAAATTATAAGTTACAGGTCAGAATGTGGCATCCAATTTAATGTCAGAGGTTGGGTATTTAATCGTATTTCCCCAATCCTGGCTGATCTGAGTTTTGGCTCCTGTTGCCTAGCTGTGTGAAATTTCAAGTGTTGGTTATGACCTATAAAGCCATACTATGGTTTGAGGAACCTTGTTACCTGTTTGAGCACTTCTCCCCAAAGGCATTTACTAGATGATGGGCTTTTTGTATTGGAAGTGGTCAGCTTCCAAAAGGAGACATGGCGTGCCCAGCTGGCGTTCAGAACGCTGGATTGTAATTCATTCCCTTACCTTGTTCTGGGGTCGCACAGGGCTAAACTCCAAACGTGGGATGTAGCCTCCATCTAGTCTTCTTTTCTTCTCCCTGGCACTGGCCAGTCAGGAGCTGGCAGGGTAAATACATCATCCCGCATCCCTGTCTGATTGGCCATTGCCAGAAAGAAGATAAGATGAGGTTGGAGACGTTCTACTCATTGGAGTTTAGCCCCATGCGATCCCTGTGCAAGGTAAGGGATTGGTTGATTCGCATTCCCCTGTTTCCAAACGCCAGCTGGGTGCCCACATTTTGTTTAGGAAGCTGACAACTTCCGAAACAAAAAGTCATTCTTAGTATCTACCCGTTCAACCATTTTGCCAGGCGATACTATTGAGGGTAACCTACCCAAGCCAAATAAAAAAGCAAAAAATTGTTCAGCTTATATACCGTCCCAGTAACACTTCACGTAGTCTGTTGGGCTGGTTACAGTTGGATTTACCGTATAAAAGGCTACACATTGCCTCCCCCAAGCAAACGCGGTACTCATTTTACCGGCCTTGGGAAGGTTGGAAGGCTGAGTCAACCTTGAAAAAAAAGCCTGACTACCTGGCGATAAGGAAAAACAATACTAGACTCAGGCTTTTTCCCTTCGTGACATCCTCCACAGTGGCATAAACTTCTACCAGAAATTTTTTAAGACAAAGAGCCCTCACTAGAGATATTTAGGAAGATCTGCTAAACACCCACCATTATTTAAGAAAGCCTTGGGCACCATATAGGTTAATTTTCCAGACCCAAATTGCATTGACGATTCTTGATTAGTTTCTTATATTACTGAATTTTGGTTAATTTACATCCTAGTTTAATATAATTTGGTTCCCTAAGCCACCAGGTGGCAATCCTCTGTTGCCGTCATGCTTTTGTTTTTGTTTGTACATTACTTTTATTTGTGCATTCTTATATATTTATATTTAGGTTGTATTATTTTGCTTAATTATGTTAAACCACCCATGGTAATATTTTCACTAAGTCATGGCGATTCTCGATGCTCAAATTAATTAAAACAAAATAAATATAATCTTGTGTTTGTTACTTCACCTCTAGTTTCCTGCTGCTTCCAACTTTTTCATGGCATTTTTATGTCTTTTTCAAGAAAAAAATTCCTTCTTATTGATTCGCCCAATGAAGGGGACAACCTTAGTTTCAGTATTTTCACCTCCAGAGAGAGTTCAAATTTGATTTTGACTTAGGACCACATTTACTTGTTTTTTCTAATTGTCCAAGATTTCTGTTAAGTCCTTCACTAGCACCAATATTTTAAAATAAATCCTCCCCCCCACCCCCGCGAGCTTTCGTTACTGTCCAATACATCATGGGGATCAGCTTTCACATACATACCTGAGGGATCAGAAATACAAGAGTATGGATTGTCTTGGTGATGTTTTCCTGTAACACATCCTGAAAACTTGATGATTTTTGTCTACTTTTCTTCCACTGCTAACATTTGGCCATTATATTGTTTTCCCTATACTGTTGGCCATTCAGCATTCCTAATATGGGGTTTGAGTTCCCAATTTGATTTCTTGGCTCATCTGGAAGAAAATATCTGGTTTTTTCCCATTCTTACCTATATAATATCACTATTCTTCTGGTTCATGGTCAAATGATTTTAATAAAAATGCAAATTTGTTCTTAAGTGGCTTTAAAGTAATCAATAATGTTATTTAAATTATATTTAGGCTTTACCTTTCTTTTCTGGTGCTTTTTCAGGTTTCCTCTGAAACTATTTTGGATATTAAGTGTTCATGATCGGGACCTCTATCTGATCCTGTTTTGTTTTACAGCAGACAGAATACACTTTTCTCCATCTCCTGCTTCCTATTTATGTTATCTGTACAATTTCTCTTAACTATTTTTCTGATGCCCAGATGAACAGATATCTGTTTTGTTGGTATTGGACTTTCCTTTAACTCCTGTTATACATAAGCAATTAGATATCCTTTCATTTTTAAACTAGTCATGTCATTAGTAATGGAACACTTGGTACTCATCATTGTTCTTCCCCTGGAGTTGACTGCTTTCGAACTGAGATGTTCATCCCCTGCTTTATCTCTTGTTTCATTTTGGTCTGTCTCATCATACATTTTTGGGCAAGGGAAGTTCAGCAGCAGGGGCTTACCACTGCCATCTCCTGCACATGTAATAACAAATGTTAGCTTGAATGTCAAAATGAAATCTGGCCGTCCTAAGGGCACCAGCTCTCAGTTTCACTGACACACCTGAAACCCATTTCACCATGTTCAAGTGTGAATCCTAAAAGAGGACCATTGGTCCTTTCATACCCATCAGGTGCAACTGAGAATACAATCAGTGACCCTCTTCCCAGTGGCATCCCTTCGGGATATTAGAAGACTCGCTATCATGTCTCCACTTCTAGTATTCTCTTTGTCAAGTTAAACATACCTAGTTCTTTTAGCCTCCAGTCCCCTTCTTATCTTTGTTCCTCATACGCTGCAACTTTTTTCTGGGGTATCTTGTGTCTTGTTTGTATTGTGGTGACCAGTAACTGGAACACAGTATTCCAAATGTGGCCTCACTAGGGCAGTATAGAGTGGTACTATCACTTCCCGTAATCTTGATGCTATCCCCTCTTGATGCAGCCTAGGACGTGTGTTCAACTTTTTTTGGCAGCTGCCCACCACAATGCTGCCTCATCCTTAGAAGGTAGTCCACCAGAACACCTAAATTCCTCTCACAAGTACTACTGCAGATCCAGGTACCATACCTATCTTGTACCAGTGCATCTGGGTTCTCCTGCCTAAGTTAGCAAGATCTTACTTTTCTTGCCATTGAACTGCATATTATTGGACAGGGTCCAATGTTCAACTCTACCAAGATCCTTGAAATATTGAGTCTATCTTCCAAAGTATTGGCACTCCCCGCCCCCCAGTTTTGTGTTGTCTGCAAATATGATGAGTTTTCTTTCAATCCCCTCATCAGGGTCATTTATGAAGATGTTGAAGCGCACTGGGCCCAAGATAGAACCTTGAGGACCTCACTGCACACTTCCCTCCATGTAGACATGATTCAATTGAGGACCACACATTGTGTGTGATTGACCAGCCAGCTGCAAATCATCTGGTAGTTGCACTGTCTATCCCACCTTGTTCTATCTTATGCAGTAGTAAGTTGCCTTTTTTAGATTGCCTTTCTCCTACATTTTATGAAGTTACAATATAATACTGATTTAGTTTGGTTCATACAATCATAGAATTGTATCACTTGATAGGACCCCAAAGGCTGATCTACTCCAACCCCAACTGATCTAGCAAATTTACACCTAGAGCATCTGCTACAGGGTGTCCTCCAACCCTTGTATAAAAAACTTCCAATAAAGAATTCTCCAACACTTTCTGAGGTAGTCTGTTATGTTTTTTATGATGAAGCTTGGCCTACATAAAGGCTCCAAGCTTCTGTTTTAAATTGATAATCCAATTTGTTTTTTTGAATTGCTGTTTACTTACCAATGTTATTTTTATTATGTTGCCTATATGCAAAAGTTATACTGTAAAAAGTGGCCTACTTATTTCAATATAAATATAATAAATAATTTATTATATATATTTATTCACTATTTTTGAAATTTACCATGGATTAAATTATATGCAAATAAAATATGATGCCAGTGTGGTATACAGTGGTACCTTGGTTTATGAGCATAATCTGTTCAGGAAGCATGCTCCTAAATCAAAATACACGTATAGCAAAAGCAAATTTCCCATAGGAAAATAATGGAAACTTACCTGATCTGTACTGAGATCTCTATTTCCTATAGGGAAATTTGCTTGGGCTGGGAGCCGCAGTGGCCTCTGGAACTTGCCCCAAAATCCAGCACTGCCCATCTGGTGAGCTCCGGAGGCTGTGGATAGACAGTGCCGGGCCCAGGGGCAAAGTCCAGAGGCCGTGAGTGCCAGGGGTCTTTCTCCTCCCTCCCTCCCTCCCTCATGGCCTGGCTCACTTCCTCCTCCACTGTTGTCGTCACCATCTTGGGGAGACTGCCGGACCCAGGGCGAGTTGCAAAGGTCACTTCCAAGCAGTGCCGGGCCTGCTCCAAGGCCTGGGAATCCTGGTAGGGCCCACTGCATGGCCCAAAGGCCCATTCCAGGCATCAGCAAGCCTGCAGAGAGCCCTGGGGGCCACTTCTGGTCAGCACTAGGCCTGGCACGGGCCCACTGGATGCCACACTGCACAGCTCAGAGGCCTATTCCAGGCATCACTGAGCCCACGCTGATCCCCGGAGGCCACTTCCAGTCAAGAGGAGCAGAAAGAAGTAAGCTAGGCCATTATTGCAAAACGAGCTCCAGAGTGCAGCCATGGAAGCTCACCAGAAGTATGGAGCTGGTCAAACAGTCCTTAAATATCTCACTTACCTTGAAAGCTCTATTAAGGTCATAAATGGTACTCTAGGTACTCACCTCTGACTTGAGAGCACTTAACAACAACAAATATAAGATACTCTATTTGTAAATAAACCATCACAAATTGTAAAAATAATGGAGAAATAATCCTATAGAAATCAACCATACTCTTCCTCAGCCCTTGGCTTTCCTTTTATGATATCCCACATTACTTAACAGCAATTTGGTAAAACAGGTGCCTCCCTTGAAAAAAAAAACCTTTTTTTTAAAGATGATGAAGTCAGGATATGGTACCCTTCCCAAATATTCTGTTTTTATTCTTTAAAGTTTCCTGTGCCATGAAACAGCAGCAGAAGCAAGTATTTATCAGTAGAAGCTTGGGGGTGAAAACTCAACTGCTGTGTATTTTTTATTTAGCAGTTGTAAAAGGCATAGAAGGCATAATATTCTGCAGAAGGAAAAAAGCCCTGTGGTGATACATATATCCCATTATAACCATCCTTTTTAGACATATTCTGCAGCAAACAGAACAAGATTGATAATAAATAAAATGGAATACGGCAATCGTAATTCCTTTCATCTCACCACATCTCTTTGGTAATGAAAATGGGAGAAATTGTTAGGCAAAGGGGTCGATCAAGTACCATGATAATTGTGTTGCCATTAATTCCAAGCCAGGTGTGTTTCTTACAGGTAAGATTTCTAGATGTGGGTATATCAACCGTACTTGTAACATCTCTTAAATGGTGTGTGTGTGGTTTACCTTTAAATTAATAGCAGCCTACAAACACATCTCTAAGATATGCTGTTTTTCTTAAGTATATGTCTGCATTATTTACCTCATAACATTTGACAAATGTTGACTTGATGTATTTTTTGAAGTGAGGGCTTCCCAGCCAACTATATTCCTTGGCATGGTGGACCCTATGCAGTTTGAAGGCAGTCAGTGAGAAGTATGAGAAACTTAGCTTTTTTGTGGTGGTGAAAAGCACACCTGGTGAAAGTGAGGCTATAATTTGCATTTAGGTATATTTTTACTCCTCTATAATAAAAATTGCTGCCTAAATGCCCTAAACATGTTTGATCTGGTCTGATTTCGGAATCTAAGCAGGGTCGGGCCTGGTTAGTACTTGGATGGGTGATCACCAGGGAATACCAGGTGCTGTAGGTGCCTGGAGTATGAACTGGCAAACCACTCCAGTATTCCTGCCAAGAAAACTCCATGGACATGGGTCATGGAAGAGTCGTCGGTCATGACTGTAATGACACAACACAACACAACACACACACACACACACACACACACACACACACACACACACACACACACACACACACACAAAATAATAATTTATCATAATAGTATTAGTTATTCTTTAACTGCTTGACAGACACCCAGAAATACTACAAAAATAGTTGTTGGTGGTGGTGTCAATCTTGCCTATAGACAGTAAAAATAGAAAAAGGTGTAATGCCAAGTTTCAAATCTGGTACTTTTGCAGTCACATTTATTCAGAAATATATTACCCTAAATTCAGTATGGCTTATTCTCAAAAAAATGTGCAAGGGTTGTAGCCATAAAAAGAGTACACACTGAAATGGTTGCCTCAAAGCATTACTTGGCTTCCTCATAAAAACAAGTAATAAACAGTTCTCATACTTCTGAGTTAAGGAGGAAAGGTTTTTCAAGCAAATGCTGATCACACTGAATTCAAGCCATTCAGAACATCAGGGCTTTGCTATCTTGAGTCACTCAGTAGTTTAGGTGTCTTGCTACAGAGCTAGAGGTTTGCATTCCAGGATCCAAAGGGCTCCTTCTCACAAAGAGGGCATGAAGGCAACCATACAGCCCCTATTTCTTGCCAACATTTGTTACTCAAAGACACACTGATTTTGAAGAAGGATCAATTTGCTCATTCCAGGGATTTTTTTTCTTTGTCGCAGTAACCACCAAGCCATGCTTCTTTCAAATCACTCTGGGGTGGCAGCAACAGTGGGGGCATCTTTTAATTGGGTCTCTGGCACCACCTCTTAATTCTTATTGCTGATTGAGACAAAAGTCCTAGGTTGCAGTTCTGTGCTGATTCATCTCGAAAACCTTGACGGTTAATGACACTGATTTCCAAGTAGACATACTGTATTGTATATAAGATAATGGCAGGTTGAGACGGTGCAAATGAAACCTCCTGGAATTTATTTATTTATTTATTTATTTTGAATATTTTTACCTGAGCTTTCTCCTTGGAAAAGGACCCAAGGCGGCTTACTATACCAAGGTGGCTTACAGTAATAAGGGACAATATAGTCCAGCACAATTAAGACATATTCAAATTTAAGAACAGGGAACTGAGAGGTATCTTACAGCATTAAAAGACAACATTAAAGCAAGCAGTTAAGACTAGAGTATAAATTCCATGTAATCATGTACAGTAGACCATCTAAAAGTTATGAGGGATGGGAATTAACAATGATAACATAGGTGCGTCAATGTAACCACACAAGGAGAGACACAAGCACAAAGTTATAAGTGGTTATAAAACACAGGCCTGGGTAGCCATGTATGGGTCATCTATCATTCAGGAAAGCTTGCCTCAAAACAAAGGTATTTGCCTGTTTCTGGAAAGACAGCAGGGGATTGGGCAGTCTTTGAACTTTTTAGCGGGAGGGAGTTGCAGAGTCTGGGAGCAGCAACAGAAAAGGCCCTTTCCTGTGTTCTTATGCAACACCCCTGTGAAAGTGGCGGGATGGAGAGAAAGGCCTCTCCTGATGACCTTAGCACCCGAGCAGTTAATACTGCGATATTCGATCTTTGAGGTAGCTTGGACCCAGGCCGTTTTGTACTTTGTAGGTTAAGGTCAGCACACACCTTGAATTTTGCCTGATAGCTGAATGGCAGCCGTGGAGCTGCTTTAGTAGGGGTGTAATGTGATATCTGTAACACCGCCCTAGTCAGCAATCTGGCAGCTGTATTTTGGAGCCATTAAATATAATAATAAATAATATAATAAATATGTATACAAGTACCTATGACAGAAGTGCACATCCATGTCACCTGTCTCTGTCCCTCATGTGTGGTATTTTGCATTACTTATGCTATCAGTTTTATTATACCATACCCATACATGTTCATATCTATGTCTGAATACAGTACATGCAAAGGCCACAGTGGTCAACTATCTTTAGGGCAGAGAATGTCAAAAGAAATCCCACAAAAGGACAGTGTAGGCAGTGCTGCATAGGATTTACATAGGCAATGCTGCATGGGATTTACTGATAACCAGGGCAAACCTTAAATCATAGAAGGGGTAAAAGCGTCCTGCTTATATACCGCCCCCATACCACTTCAAGTAGTCCTCTGGGCGGTTTACAGTTTAATTAAAGTAATGCAGGCTACACCGTCTAGCAGTTATATCTTTTAAAGGCGCGTTTTCTTGAACACTTCCGCTTCCTCAGATATAGAAAAAGAGATAGAACATAGCAAAATATGGAGATCGAAATACTGAAATCGTGGCTGACCGGTGAGTGAGATGGGTAAGAAACCGGCCCCACATAAGTGCGTGTTTAACGTTTTGTGGTAATTGCGGGTTTGTTTTGTTTTTTTATGTTTGTTTGTTTGTTTTGTTTTTCGACAACTCCGGTCTTTTCACGGAAGCTTGGGCTGTAAATGAGTCGACTTCGAGGGGACGTCCGCCCTCAGGCTCTCGACCGCGTAGGCGCCGTGTAACGCCATACCCGGGCGCATGCATTCCATAACGTGCGTGTACACGGGAGGTTACGTGTACCCATGTGCACGCATACCTATGGTTGCAAACGCGTGGTTGAGCGCGCGACCGCGTCTTTTTTTTTTTTTTTTTAAAGACCAGAAGAGCCGTGACGAAGGAGGTCTCTCGGCCTTCCTCATTCCGTCCGGCCCTGCCCTGCCCTCCCCACCCCACCCCCCGCCCCCTCCCCTCTCCTCAGTTCGGTCCCTTTAAGCACAGGGAAAAAGCCTTGAGGCGGAGCCTGCCGTGTTAAAAACTTTTGCACAACTTCTTGTTTAGGCCGCCCGTTGTCGCGGGCCTGGCGGCGGTGGGAGAGACGGAAGCCTCTTCCCGTCCTGCTTTTGAGGCAGCCCCTTTTTAGAGGAGGGGAAGCGCCCGCTTTCTTCGCCCCCTTCAGAGAAAAGTTCTCCCTCTCCTCGCCGCCGCCGACGGTGTCCTCTCCCTGCCATGGAGTACCTCACCACCTTCACGGCAAAAGCGGCCGCCTGCTGAGGGGCACCCGCCAACCGCCTCCTGGGGCGCCTCCTCCCTCCTCCTCCTCCTCCGGGGCCGGCCGTCTCCGCCAAGTGCACTTCGAGGACAACCTGAAACCCTGCACGAGGGGGAGCCCAAGCCGACGCCCCCGCTCGGTAAAAGGGGGGACGTGTGTGTGTGTGTGTGTGTGTGTGTGTGTGTGGAAGCTGCCTCCCGGGGGGTGGGGGGTTAAAAAGTGTCCAAATGGGGGGGAAAGAAGCGGGCGCTGGTGGGATAACTTGGCGCTCGTTGGCCTTCCTGAGGAGAAACTTTTGCAGCAAACCTCCCCCCCCAACAACACACACACACACACATCCACACACACACACACCACCACCAACACACACAAACAATCCGGTTTCCGCGTTGGCCCTCGCAAGAATATCTATGTGCGGATTTAGCCCTCTGGGAGTTTGGATGTTGGGGAAAATATTATTATTTATATTTCCTTCTCGTTTCCCCTCTGTGTGGTGGGGGGGGAGTGTTGTGGGGTGCAGGTTGTCGATTTAGGGTCGGAAGAGGAAGCGGCCTGCATTAAGTAGGAAGCGAGGAGGAAGAACAGCGAAAGCAGGGAGCGTGAAGAGACGGGGGCTGTCGGAAGGCGACGTGGACGCACCAGAGGAGAGACTTTTTTAGTTTGGATCGGTTTGAAACTGGAAGAGCCTGCCTTTCGACTGGGGTGGGTGCTTGGCAAGCGCTCTCTCTCTCTCTCTCTCTCTCTCTCTTCTCTCTCTCTCTCTCTCTCTCTCCTCTCTCTCTCTCTCTCTCTCTCCTCTCTCTCTCTCTCTCTCCTCCTCTCTGTCTGTGTGTGTGTGTGTGTTGCGTATATGTGTTTTATGTTTAAGTATGTAGGGTGTGTATACACAGAAAGTGAGACACAAACACAGAGAGGAGAGAGAATCAGTAAGGGGAGAGTACAGTATATGTAGGTGTATACACAGTGAGTGGGACGGCACACACACACAACACACACACACACACACACACAACACAAACACACACACACACACAACACAGGAGGGAGGGGGAGGGAATGTATATGTTAGGTGTGTATACACAGAGAGCAGGACACACAATACGCAGAGAGAGAGAGAGAGAGAGAATTAATAAGGAGGAGATAATATGTGAAGGTGTGTGCAGAGGGAACGTGTGTGCGTGTGCATGCACAAACACAGACAAAACGCAGATGAGAGAGAGGGGGGGGGGAGAAAGAGACTCCATAAAGTGTCCATGGGTAGTGTAGGTGTATGTGTCCATAATACTATTTTTCAATGTAACTTCCCAGTCAGGCACTGTAACCTTGCCAGCGTCCGTCAATTTGGCAGCTGTGCCAAGGGAGGTCACAGGGACTCTTTGGATGTGCCCAGGTGCAGAGTGGGGATGGACTGAGGTGGTGCACAGGGAAAGAACAGCATCACCATCTTGAGAGCGACGTGACCATGAATGCCAGTGTCCATTGAGTCACTGCCATTGTCTTGCTTGAGTAGAAAGCTCAGTGATGCAGAAACTGCCGTTTTTGCTCAAGGATTAGTCATCTCACTTGTGATATTCTTCTGCACAAGAGCATGGGAATTCTTGGGCTTGCAGATGTTGCTGCACTTCCCATGAGCCCTCTCTGAACCACTCTGAAGTCAATGCGGGAAAGAGGATTGTCAAGACAGGAAGGGTAACAGGTTCTTCAGGCCATGCTCTGTTTAGTATAATGAGTTGATCCAAGTGAGCTGAAGAGTCTGAACCTTCACAGATGTTGCCTCTATGTGCTTGTCTTACCTTTTATTCTGTTGGAAGTTGAGCAGGAAGATACAGTGAGGGCTAGTTTCTGAACTGAACTGTGACAGCAGCTGCTTCTTGTCACTCGCTTGTTCTTCCGCTCTTCCTAAAGGAGCTACATGTTTGCTGATTCTCATTTGGGAAACAATATGCCAAGGAGGATTGGGCCCCTTCAGGAAAGGTTGTTGTGTCTCCTTAGTTGTTGACCTGTTTTGCACAAGACTGGGCATTCTGGTCCCAGTCCTCATCATTAGAACTACCAAAAAGAAGGTTGCTGTGGATGGTAGCTGTGTGTATGTTTCTTGCTTCACCGTAACAATGCAGTAGCAAAAACCAAGTCCATTGCAACTCATCTCCAAAGAGGGCAAATAAGTAGGCAGAGGTGGCAGCTTGTGTTTATTCTGGTCTATTACTGATGGATAGTGTATTCTTTTTCTTACAACTGGACTCTAGCAGCTGTGCTACACCCAGTATCACACACTGTGCTTATTGGAGAGGACTGAAAAAGGAAGTAATGGGGCAGAGCCAGAATTCTTCTTTCCCCGGGCACCTTATCCTTTTAACTTGCCCCATGGATTGTCCACAAGCAGTATGGCATGCTAGATCTTTATTGCCCCGCATTTGGGAAAGGGATAGAACATAGATGGACCACTGAAAATAGTTTCATTTCTTGAACAGGTCTGAGGGGGAATTGTAGAAATACAGACAAAACTACGTGGGAGGCAGTGGAGGATAGGAAGGCCTGGCGAGCTCTGGTCCATGGGGTCACGAAGAGTGGGACACACGACTGAACGACTGAACAACAACAAAGTTATAATAGTCATAACAAAACTATGTGAAAAAGAAATTAAATAAATGAATAATAAATGACTAAATATCTTGGTTTTAATGCAAAGACAAATGATTGAATTGCTCTTACTTGCTTCCAGGGCTGAAGATGTAATTTGGAGAGACAAGCTTTTATTATAAAATATATCATCCTACATCAGGCACTGCCAAAGTCTGGCCCGGAGCCAAAATCCGGGATGTCAGGCCATTCCCTACTCTGGCCCCTCGGCTGATTGGCCCACCCCTCTCCCCCTCCTTTGCCCCATTTTTTTTTTTAAAAAAAAAATCCATCTGCCAAACACAGAATACCACCGGAAGCTTGAGGGCAGGGCTGGTTGGCCGGTAGGCAGAGATCTTGTGGGCTGGCAGGCAGGCAAGGGGGCGGGCCCACAAAATAATAATACAAACCCACCTCACCCCAGCAACCGCCGGAAGCTTGGGCTGGGCGCGCTGACGCGGGCTGGTGCCCAACCGCATCACTGGGAACCTTGTGAAGCTATGCCGTGTGCAAAGGTGGCGCGCAGGTGGCCGCCGCCACCTTAGCATCGCCGGGAACTTTGGTGAGGTTGGTCGTACTACGCAGGAGTGATCAGGCGGCCGCGCCACCTTCCGGCACTGCTGGGAAGCTTGAGCACTGGCCAGTCTGCCACCACCAGCACCGCAGGGGAAGGTTGGGGGTGGGCAGGCAAGCGGGCCTCCGCCACTGCCAAGGAGCTTTGGGGGTGGGCTTGGCGGGCCAAGCCGTCACCACCGCTGGGGAGCTTGGGGGGGTGCAAGGTCGCACAGATCACGTCTTCCAAGGGGCAACCTGGTGGCCAACGGCTCTCCCTGTGCTTTCTTTGGTGTCCCACCTTCCTTTCCTCCCTCCCTTGGTCCCCCACCTGTCCTCCCTTCCTTTGTTCCCCCCACCTTCCTTCCTATCCTCCTCCTTGGTTTCCACCTCCCTCCCTCCCTCCCTTGGGGCCCCTTGGCCCCGCCTTCCACTCCTGTGGGTGGGGTTGCAAGGTTCAGGTGGGAGGGGTCTTATGGGTCAGTGGGAGGGCTTACAGTGGGGGTGGCAAGGGGCTTTACATGTGGGTGGCAGGCGGGGGAGCAAGGGGCTTACAGTGGGGTGGCAGGGCCGGGGAAGCAACCGGCCCCTGATCTACACATTCTCAGCCACCAAATCTGGCCCTCCTTACAAGAAGTTTGGGCAACCCCTGATCTACATCATACCTGCTGAGATGTATCATCAAGGCCTGAAGTATGTTCTGGATAGTAATGTTTTCTTCTGCCATGCTTTAAATGAGAGGCCTGAATCTTGCATACAGACCAGCCCGATAGTCTGAAAGATTGACTGATGCACAATAACAGCACAACATAGAAGATTAAGGCAAGAACAAGATCTTGCCACAAATTTAAGTGCCACTTCTTTGCCCCATATCTACACTGGCAGCACCATCAACACCGATTCCTAGTAATGCCAGAGCTGTAACATCAGAAACTTACTCAATTGTTCATCTTCTAATTTTTTAATGTCATAATCCTTCCCCAACAGTTCCTTTGTGCACTCAGAATTAGACATACTATATGGTCCACACTTTTGCAGAAAAGAATTAATGCACACAAATCTGGCATTAAAAATTGGCAAGATAAACATATTAGTTTCTGGACATGTCATCCTTAAGAATACTCTTTTATACATCTCAAAATAGCTGTTGACTGGTAAAGGGAGCAACAAAGGATACAGCAGAAGTAGGCTACGTAAACAAAACCCAGTGTATGTCTGAAAGTTAAATATGACTTTCTTATAACTTTTGTTCTCATGGCATACATTTCTTATTATGATCTGTGCAGCTTAAATCATTCCTTACGTATGGTTGACAGTAGCAGGCTTTTTCAAGATACCTTTAAATAGCAGATGTTTCAAGTGAGTGTTTTACCATTGCAGTCCCCCACTGTGTTTTCCATGGACAATTGGGATGTGAATAGAGATCTTATCAATCCTGATCTGAAAGGGAAGTAATAGTACCTCTCTGTTCAGCTTTGATCAAGACTTAAACTGGAATAATGGCTGAAATCTTATTGGCCATTTTCTATGTGTGCAGTATGCGTCATGACTAGCATGCAGCAGCAGCAAAACACCAATAATTAAAATGGATTTTCAGGTCATACATGAACCTCATACACAATGCAAAAAGTAGCATGCACCCTGAAATTGCCAAGGGAAGCCTTTAATCTGCATGACCTTTCACTGATGATGACACCATGGCTGTTGTACATGTGGATCTACACAACAGAGTTCTGTTACTGCTTTCATGTTTGGAGATTGAATTTGAAGAAGCATATGGTTTAAATTGGAATAAGCCCACAGAAGGGCAGCAAGAAAATGGAAGAAGGTCTAGAAGCAAAGCCCTGTGAGGCCTGGCTATATTTAGCCCACAGAGAGCTGTGGAGTGATAAAACATCCATATTCAAATATTTTGATGGACATTCATGTGATACCCTGGACTGCCAGAAAGACAAACAAGTGGATCTTAGAGCAAAATCAAGCGCGAACTCTCTCTGCAGGCAAGAATGAAAAAGCTAAGATTGTCACACGTTGGGCATATTAATCCTAGGGAAAGGTGAGGGCAGCAGTAAACATGTAGGAAGAAGACCAAATATGAGATTGATTGTTTCCATGTAGGCTGCTACAGGTGTGAGTTTAACAGCTGAGTGGGACTGTTGAGGATGACATTTTGGTGATTTAATTATTTATTTATTTATACAGCTTATATACTGCCCGTCTTCCAAAGGAACTCCGGACGGTTTACAACGACTATGCAACACAGCAAAAATTAACAAAAACAGCAAAATAAATAGTAACTAAACTAATAAAAACAGACAAAAATCAATAACAGCAGAATGGCGGTACTGAGGAAAAAAACAAAAAAACACTGTTAGTAGAGATCACCCAAACCAACCTCCCGGAAGAGAAGGGATTTTCAGCGCCTTCCGGAAGGCAGGCAGGACTCTGCAAGGCCACTCACTGCTGGAAGATGAATCCAGAGGGTCGGGCCCCCGCACAGAAGAAGGCTCGGTGCACGGTTGAAGTTTTCCGCGCCTCCCTGGGCGTGGCCGAAATTGCGCAGCATGTGCGCCCGCGACGACCTAGTTGGACGGGCCGAGGTTGATCGCTGGTCGATCCGCTCCGTCAGGTAGCCAGGTCCCTAGCCAAGGAGGGTTTTTGTAAACAAAACCAGAACCTTGAATCTAATTCAGGGCTGCAATGGGTAACCAAATGCAGTGCAGAGCCAGAAACTGGTGAGATGTGCTCAAAACGGCGCAACACGCCGCCACCAGCCTGGTCCGCTGCGTTCTGGACACCGCAGCAGGCCGCCGAATGAGAGTACAAGGGCAAACCCATGTAGAGGCGCGTTGCAATAGACCAATCTCGAGATCACCAGCGCCTGGACCACTGTTTCTGAGGGAGTCCCTCATCCAGGAACGGACGAATCTGGGCGATTCGGCGAAGATGGAAAAAGGCAGCCCTGGACACGGCGGACACCTGGGCTTCCATGGTGAGCGCCGGTCCAGGGCTAACGTCCCAGATTCCGGACCACAATAGTCCGATGGCCCTGAGGGAAACACCCTCCAAAGATGGGAATACGGGCCACCGTAGCTGGATGAGGGAAGCCCCCAAAGAACATAAACCTCGGTCTTATCGGGGTTGAGTTTGTAGCCCAGTTAGCCCTGGTCCCATTCCATGACCGCGCCCAGGCACAGAACGAGGGTCTGGATAGCCAAATCTGCTGCAGCGGTATAAAAAGGAGACATAGAGCAGCGTGTCATCATGCGTACTGATGACAGCAGAATCCTGTCCCCTAATGACCTCACCAGCGGCCTGATGTAAATGTTGAAACAGCATGGAGAGAGGGACTACTACCCTGTGGAACTCCCACAGGGGAGTATCCAAAGGGCCGACAACTCCGCCCCCCATGCTGACCTGCTGGGGACGGTCTCCGAGGAAGGACCGGAACCAACTGTAAACAGTGCCCCCGTAATCCCAACCCCAGAGAGCCGATCCAGCAGGATACCGTGGTCGACGGTATCAAAGGCCGCTGACAAATCCAGGAGGACCAACAGGGAGGAGCACCCCCCGCTCGGCCCCTCCGGAGGAGGTCATCTTGCAGAGCGACCCAAGACTGTCTCGGTCCCTCGACCAGGCCTGAACCCAGACTGGAACGGATCCAGGGCGTGCTCTCCTTCCAGATAAGATTGGAGCCGATCGCGGCCACCCTCTCGATCACCTTGCCCATAAAGGGAACATTAGCAGTCGGGCGGGTCGATAGTTGGTCAAGTCGCCCGATGCTAGGTTGGGTTTCTTCTTCTACCACAGTCTCCTTCAGGCGAGAGGGAAAAATCCCTTCCCTGAAGGAGGCTGTGGCGATGATCATACCATTGCTGTAAATTGAAGGCGGCTCAACAGCCTATAACAAGCAACAACATGTGGAAGATGAAGAAAGCTTGTTTTCTGTAGCTCCAGAGGAGAGAAACCAATGAATTTTGGTGCAAAATTACAGGAAAGTCGATGTTGCCTGAATGTTTATTCACAGTAAGAGCTGCCCATCAATGGAATGGACTGCCTCTGAGGTGGTGGGCACTTCTTTATTTGATGTCTGTGAAGAGTCTTGGTCATCCAGGTGAGTTTTATCTGGAAGTTGAGTCATGGCAACTGGACTTCTTTTCTTGAGAGATTGAAACGTTTCGTGGCTCATCCAAACAGCTTCGTCAGTCTGAGGAAAGCTAGTTGCCCAGTCCTCCAATTTATAGTTCACTTTATTGGATGTTTTTTAAGCATGTCTGTGAGGGTCACCCCCTTCTTCTCCCTCCCCTCGTTGCCCACTGGACACAGGTAGAGACAACGAGGGCCTTTTGCAGGTTCCCAAACTTTTATTTACAATCTTGGTCTTCTGAAGACATCTTGGTCTCCCTTCTCAGGAATTAGAGGCTCAGCCTCAGACCAGAATTAGGCAACTTGCCTGGGTTGTTAAACGGGGCGTTCAAACAGTCTATACCTCCAGATGTGGGGGGTGGGGTGGGTCCCGGATTATTGGATGGCCCAGGGTCCTACTAAGTCCAGCTTAAACCTTTCAACACATGGAAGGGCTCTCACCTGCAACTCCCGTTGCTGCCGCAACGGACTCCATCTAGCTCATCTCGGCTCCATGGGTATTCCTCTGTACCTCATGCTAGGGCTCTCTGCTGCTCTCGGCAATGGGCCTTGCATGTGAAATACTCACACCACCTCCCTCCTTCGCTCCCTATCCACCATCTGGCCCCAAATGGAGCCTTCCGCCCCTCTTTTTTCCCTACAACTCCCCTTCTGCCACTTTTCGTGGGAGTTTGAAAGTCGCCCACTGCCCCACCCACAAATCCTCTTTTACAACCTCCACCAATTCTTCCTTCTCCTTCCCTTTATTCACCTGACCATCCTCTTGGGGTTTGTCCCCCTGTGTCTCCCACCTCTGTGGCTTCCCCTTCCCCTTCCTCTTGTCTGGGTTGGACCTTGGTGCTTTCTTGCCTGGGTGTTTTCACTGGAGAGGAGGGTGCCACCTTCCTTCTCACAATGTCAGAAATGGATTAGCTTTGGGAAGGAGTTAAATTTGGTGACCTATGGGGTTTCTTCCAGCTTTATCTGGGAGTAGAGTCATTGCAACTGAACTTTTCTTATGGGATCTAAAGGTTTCACCACCACACTCAAGGAACTTCTTCAGTCTATAATGAAGCTACTGTGAATAAGTAGCAAAATGTTTCGATCCCACCAGAAAAGAAGTCCAGTTGCCATGATGCAACTATCAGATAACCTCACCTGGATGACAAAGAATCTCCACGGACTTCCAACTTTATAGTTCTATGATTCTGTCCATGTAATATATTGATTTTCACACTCTTTTTAAATAAATGATCCTAACAAGATGTTGAAGCCTTTTAATTCAGCTTGCAGGAAGTTTGAAGAAAAACTAGTGGCTGAAATTGCTGCGTAATTTATGTGCACATTAGAAAGGAGCGTGAATATAAAAAGGAATTTGTCAAAACTTTGTTCAAAATTGATAATTCATCAATCCATATTGATCATGAATCAATACCCTTGACCAAATACAAATCAGTGATTTTTTATGATTTTTGATTTGTTGATTTGTCAGGCTATAAAATGGCCCTGAAGGCAACCTAGAGACACCAAACATTCAGTAAAAAACCCCTCTGACTCTCATCTACAATCCCTCCAAGTTTGGTGAAGATTGGGGTTTCCCTAAGCAATTGCTAAAGGGCACTTTCCGGAGGGTGGGGTGCAGACTTTGTGGATGTATAACTCAGATATTGAAACCCAGTCTTCAACAAACTTGGAAGGCTTGTAGAAGAGGTGAGTTGGGAGAAGCAAGTTCAGTGTCTTTAGGTGCCTGGCGGCACATTCCTTGGAGGAACATGTTTGGGGGGCATTCCATTTACTGTTTACAACAGATTGTGGTTTGGCACACACACACACCACACACCAGGCAACACCGTGTAGAAATAGAATTCTAGCTTCCTTGCCCAGCCCTGCCTCCTCTGGGCACGGCATATAAGTGGGTGGGTTGCTGAATAGACAAACACCGGTTGCAATGGTAAATGAAAGTGGGGGGAAACACCTGGCCATTCTCGCCTAACTGTAGTAATTGTACCTACAAACAGTTTACAGGATGAAGTAACTTCAAAATAGTAATATTTAATTGAGGTATTTTCACCATACCTACTGGCTAATGAGAACATCAGAAAGTTGGCGTTTGTAATACTTAAAGAATTCCTAATTTCTGAATATGTATTTCCCAAAGGGTCACATGGGTATTCTGTTGCAGTGATACATCTGAAAACTCCCAGGCTAACATTAAAGACTAATAATTTTCAGTAAAGCATGTTTTTTTGTGTTCACATCTGGTGCAACCCCATGGGAAATTAGTTTGCTGCCATAAGAGTGAACCTGGTGCTGATATTTGAAGCACTTAACCACTTACCCCTTTGCTTGAATGCCCCATAAAGGATGCAGATGGTCCACATTCAGTTTTACTTTAAGCAAAGGATGCTTCAACATCAGAACTTAATAATCTGTAGCATTTTTTTCCGTTTATTCCTATAGATCATTGGTTCCCAACCCTTGGAGTCTCACAGTTGTTCTTAGACCTGCAAGCCAGAAATCATTCGGCCAACATAGCTGGTGGTAAGGGCTACGGGAAATTACAATCAATAAACTCTTTGATTAGACAGGGGCAACAAACAAGGCAAATTGTCTGTTCCCTTCCTCCGTTTTCGTCACCTGAACGTTACATAAACAGTAGGTAAACGGAAACGAGAATTTACTTTCCGCTCCAACTCGAACTCGAACAGAAAAAGAACACCATTGGGTCTGATTTTTCGTTGTCGTTCATGGCATCGCTGGTGATCGGGCAATGCCAAGCAGCACATAAAAAAAGTTAAAAAAAAACACCCTGATTCCCGGCCATACAAGCAGGCGAAAAATATGCCTGCCTCAGTGAGGGCACCTACGAGGGGGTGGTTTCTGGTGGGGTCCCCGTCCTTCCCCCCCCCCGTTCTGGGCCTGCTGGGTACCAGGTGGAGGGGCCATCCTCCGCGATTTCATATTGCCATGCGGTGGGGGGGATCCAAAATGGCGACTGCAATATTTTATTTTAAAATTCCGTGGTCAAAAAACCCACCAATGCACCCACAGAAAACATTTGAAAAATTAGGTATTTTAAATGCCTGAATATGTTTTTATAGTAGCAGCAGTGGGTTTTTCCTGCAATATAAAACGTCTCCATTGATTTTATTATTTTTTATTTATATTTTTTTACACCTGCGCATGCGCAATAAAAAGGCTGGCCATGGGATGGGACCATGGCTAGTTTTGGACCCATTCCCAACCAAATCGCATGGCCATGTTTTGACTGATACTTCTGGTGGGTGTCAGAGAGGGCTAGTGTAAAAAGCCCATCAAACCCGAACACGCACCCAAACCCAACCCAAACCCATACACAGTACGCTGTCCTTCTTATTGGTCAGAGGCACCCAGAGTGCAGCCCACTAACCCACTCTAACCTTAACCGTAACCTAAGCCTAGCCTTACCCTAACCCCAACCCTAACCTGATCAGATCCTACGCAAGTACACTTTCCTTCTTAGTGGGTCCCCAGGCACCCAGAGAGGTGCCTCCCCAGCCACTATCCCCTAGCCCAGGGGTCTGCAACCTTTATATAAAAAGAGCCACTTGGACCCGTTTCCGACAGAAAAAAAAAACCTGGGAGCCGCAAAACCATTGAACTTTAAAACAACATCTAACAATGCATATATTGTTTTTTACCTTAATGCTAACACGCTTCCTGAACCTACTGTCTTCTCTGTGGAGCCATGGCTGCTTATTTATATACAGTGGACCCTTGTATAACAAAAGTTTGTATAATATAAAATCTGTACAACATAAAATATCTGGAGATAGGGGAAATTTGCTTAACATAATCACCTCACAACATAAAAATGGGATCACTCTATTTTCAATGCAGTCCTATGGGAAATTTGTATAAAGGAAAATCTGCTGAACATAATTTCATTTGGAGCGAATTAATTCCTTTATACGAGGTATCACTGTATTTTTGCAGGAGGGGGCGTGTCGGGAGAAGACCAGAGCACCCCCACTAAATCAAAAAGTGTGTCTGTGTGTGTGTGTGTAAATCACCAACATTGCAATCTACAGAAACAAGTGGCTCCAGATTCCCTCACTCTTCCTTTCTCCCTTTCCTTGCACTCAGCGTGAGGCACAGAGGGGGCCCTCTGGATCTTGGGGTAGCAGCAGCACCACTTCCATCTGCCACAGCCAAGGAGGGTGGGGTGGAAGGCTCGTGGGCTTTGTAGTCCCACCGCCCCTGGAGGCCCCCCCCCTGAGCAGGACCATGAGAGTGGAGCATGGGGGCCTCTTTGTGAGTGGGTGGATGGGGGTGGGGTGTGGGTGCCGCTGCCCCCCCGCTCCAAAGGAAGGGCCCCGCCAAGGGCGCATATTGTGGCAGGGAGTTCCACTCGCCCTCGCCGCCGCCCCGGAAGTCCTCACCTCGCCCCACCCGTCCTTAGCGGGTCCTTCCGGAAGTGGATGCCGTGGACGTCGACGTGGGCCTCCCCGCCAGCGTTCACGGCCCAGACCACGTTGTCGGCCAGGCCGGCCCCTCGGGCCACCCCGTGAGGGGGACGAGCCACCAGCAGCAGCAGCGCCAGCAGGCGCCAACCCAGAGCCGAGCGGCCGGAGCCATCCAGCAGCAGCAGCAGCAGCGCTCCCGAAGCCGCCGCCGCCATCTCGGGGGTTCCTTCCCGGCGCCTCGCCGCGGTCCCGCCCCGCCGCCGCCGCCGCTCCTCTTGCTGCTGCTGGTGCGGCGGCTGCTCTTCTCGCTCGCCCGGGACCTCCGGGGGCGCCGTCTGCGGCTGCTGCTGCTGCCTCACCGGCCAATCGCCGCGCCGCTCCCAGGCCCCGCGCCTCCCCGTTGGCTGCCCCGGGGCCGCTATTTGCATGCCCGCCAGCCCGCCACCTCCCGGAGCCGCGGCAAAGGTTCCAAAGAGCCGCCTGCGGCTCCGGAGCCGCGGGTTGCCGACCCCGCCCTATCCCATTCCCTAACTTGTACAGCAGTACGCTATGCTTCCCTTCTTACTGAGTCAGAGGCACCCAGAGAGCTCATTTAAGAAGAAGAGCTCATTTAAGTCCAAGAGGGCACCAGCATGGTTAAGTGGAGTTAGAGAGGCTCTAAAGCGCAAGGAGAGGTCTTTCTGTAAATGGAAATCCTCCCCAAATGAGGAAAATAAAAAGGAATACTAACTCTGGCAAAAGAAATGTAAGAACATGATAAGAGAGGCAAAGAAAGATTTTGAGGAACATGGCTAGCAATATAAAGGGTAATAATAAAAGCTTCTTTAAAATATGTTAGAAGTAAAACCTGCCAGAGAACCAGTTGGCCCTCTGGATGGTGAGGGAGGAAAAGGGGAGATTAAGGAGGACTTGGAAATTGCAGAGAAATTAAATGAGTTTTTTGCATCTGTCTTCACGACAGAAGTTGAGCAGATTCCACTGCCTGAACGGCCCCTCTTGACTAAAGAATTAAATCAAATACAGGTTAAAAGAGAAGATGTTTTAGGACTAATTGATAAATTGAAGATTAACAAGTCCCGGGCCCAGATGGCATCCACCCAAGGGTTATTAGGGAACTGAGAAACGAAATTGCATATCTCTTAAGGTAATATGCAACTTGTCTCTTAAAACGGCCACAGTGCCGGGGGACTGGAAGATAGCAGATGTCACCAATTTTTAAAAAAGGAAGGAGGGGGGACCCGGGAAACTACAGGCCAGTTAGCCTTACATCTGTCCCAGGGAAGATGGTGGAAAGCCTCATCCAAGAGAAAATCTTAAAACACATAGAAGAACAAACTTTGCTGAGAGAAAATCAGCATGGCTTCTGCAAGGGTAAGTCTTGTCTGACAAATTTTTTGAATTTTTTGAAAAGGTCAGCAGGCATGTAGATTTGGGTGAACTGGTGGATATAGTCTATCTGGATTTTCAAAAGGCCTTTGACACAGTCCCTCACCAGAGGCTGCTGAGAAAATTGCACAGTCAGGGGATAAGAGGGCAGGTCCTCTTATGGATTGAGAACTGGTTGAGATCCAGGAAACAAAGAGTAGGTGTCAATGGGAAATTTTCACAATGGAGAGAGGTGAAAAGCGGTGTGCCCCAGGGCTCTGTCCTGGGACCGGTGCTTTTCAATCTGTTCATAAATGACCTGGAGACAGGGATAAGCAGTGAGGTGGCCAAGTTTGCAGATGATACAAAACTTTTCCGTGTGGTAAAAACCAGAGAATATTGTGAAGAGCTCCAGAAGGATCTCTCCAAACTGGGGGAATGGGCTACGAAATGGCAAATGCATTTTAATGTAGCCAAATGTAAATAATGCATAT
>CM074739.1:26172751-26196556 GCA_037367245.1 Phrynocephalus guinanensis
TGGTTTGCGTACCAGGCTGGAGGGGCCATTCGTCCATTTGCCATGCAGGCGGGGGGGAGATGGCGACTGCAATATTTATTTTTAAATCGTGGTCCAAAAACCCACCAAAGCACCACAGAAACATTTGAAAATTAGGTATTTTAAATGCCTGATTTTTTATAGTAGCAGCAGTGGGTTTTTCTTGCAATAAAACGTCTCCATTGATTTTATTTATTTTTATTTTTATTTTTTTACACCTGCGCATGCGCAATAATGGGCTGGCCATGGGATGGGACCATGCAAATTTTTGGACCCATTCCACCAATCGCATGGCCAGGTTTTGACTGAGACTTCTGTGTGTGTCAGAGAGGGCATTAAAAGCCCACAAACCCGAACCCGAACCCGAACCCGAACCCAACCCTAACCCATACACCAGTACGCTGTCCTTCTTAGTGGGTCAGAGGCACCCAGAGGTGCAGCCCACTAACCCACCCTAACCTTAACCGTAACCCTAAGCCTAGCCCTTACCCTAACCCCAACCCTAACCCAGATCCGTACGCAAGTACACTTTCCTTCTTAGTGGGTCCCAGGCACCCAGAGGTGCCTCCACAGCCCACTATCCCCTATCCCAGGGGTCTGCAACCTTTAAGATATAAAGAGCCACTTGGACCCGTTTCCGACAGAAAAAAAAACCCTGGGAGCCGCAAAACCATTGCAACATTTAAAACAAATATAACACTGCATATATTGTTTCTTACCTTAATGCTAACACTCTTCTGAACCTACTGTCTTCTCTGTGGAGCCATGGCTGCTTATTTATATACAGTGGACCCTTGTATAACAAACAGTTTGTATAATATAAAATCTGTACAACATAAAATATTCTGGAGATAGGGGAAATTTGCTTAACATAATCACCTCTACAACATAAAAATGGGATCACTCTATTTTCAATGCAGTCCTATGGGAAATTTGTATAAAGGAAAATCTGCTGAACATAATTTCATTTGGAGCGAATTAATTCCTTTATACGAGGTATCACTGTATTTTTGCAGGAGGGGGCGTGTCGGGAGAAGACCAGAGCACCCCCACTAAATCAAAAAGTGTGTCTGTGTGTGTGTGTGTAAATCACCAACATTGCAATCTACAGAAACAAGTGGCTCCAGATTCCCTCACTCTTCCTTTCTCCCTTTCCTTGCACTCAGCGTGAGGCACAGAGGGGGCCCTCTGGATCTTGGGGTAGCAGCAGCACCACTTCCATCTGCCACAGCCAAGGAGGGTGGGGTGGAAGGCTCGTGGGCTTTGTAGTCCCACCGCCCCTGGAGGCCCCCCCCCTGAGCAGGACCATGAGAGTGGAGCATGGGGGCCTCTTTGTGAGTGGGTGGATGGGGGTGGGGTGTGGGTGCCGCTGCCCCCCCGCTCCAAAGGAAGGGCCCCGCCAAGGGCGCATATTGTGGCAGGGAGTTCCACTCGCCCTCGCCGCCGCCCCGGAAGTCCTCACCTCGCCCCACCCGTCCTTAGCGGGTCCTTCCGGAAGTGGATGCCGTGGACGTCGACGTGGGCCTCCCCGCCAGCGTTCACGGCCCAGACCACGTTGTCGGCCAGGCCGGCCCCTCGGGCCACCCCGTGAGGGGGACGAGCCACCAGCAGCAGCAGCGCCAGCAGGCGCCAACCCAGAGCCGAGCGGCCGGAGCCATCCAGCAGCAGCAGCGCGCTCCCAAAGCCGCCGCCGCCATCTCGGGTTTTCCTTCCCCGGCGCCTTGCCCCGCGGTGCTCGCCCCGCCGCCAGCCGCCTGCTCCTCTTGCTGCTGCTGGTGCGGCGGCTGCTCTTCCTCTCGCTCTAAATCCGGGACCCACCGGGGCGCCGTCTGCTGCTTGCTGCTGCTGCCTTCACCGGCCAATCGCCGCGCGCCGCTCACCAGGCCCCGCCCCCCCAGCCTTCCCCGTTGGCTGCCCCGGGTCCGCTATTTGCATGGCCGCCAATCCCGCCACCTCCCTGAGAGCCGCGGCAAAGGTACCAAAGAGCCGCCCTGCGGCTCCCCGGAGCCCCGGGTTGCCGACCCCCCCCTGCCCATATCCCATTCCCTAACTTGTACAGCAGTACGCTACTATGCTTCCCTTCTTTACTGAGTCAGAGACACCCAAGAGCTCATTTAAGAAGAAGAGCTCATTTAAGTCCAAGAGGGCACCACATGGTTAACAAGTGATTTAGAGAGGCTCTAAAGCGAAGGAGAGGTCTTTCTGTAAATGGAAATCCTCCCCAAATGAGGAAAATAAAAAAGGAACAAACAAACTCTAACTCTGGCAAAAGAAATGTAAGAAGATGATAAGAGAGGCAAAGAAAGATTTTTGAGGAACGCATGGCTAGCAATAATAATGGTAGCAATATAAAGGGTAATAATAAAAAGCTTCTTTAAATATGTTAGAAGTAGAAAACCTGCCAGAGAACCAGTTGGTTGGCCCTCTGGAATGGTGAGGGAGGAAAAGGGGAGATTAAGGAGGACTTGGAAATTGCAGAGAAATTAAATGAGTTCTTTGCATCTGTCTTCACGACAGAAGACCTTGAGCAGATTCCACTGCCTGAACGGCCCCTCTTGACTAAAAAGAATTAAATCAAATACAGGTTAAAAGAGAAGATGTTTTTAGGACTAATTGATAAATTGAAGATTAACAAGTCACCGGGCCCAGATGGCATCCACCCAAGGTTATTATGGGAACTGAGAAATGAAATTGCATATCTCTTAACGGTAATATGCAACTTGTCTCTTAAAACGCCCACAGTGCCGGGGGACTGGAAGATAGCAGATGTCACACCAATTTTTAAAAAAGGAAGGAGGGGGGACCCGGAAACTACAGGCCAGTTAGCCTTACATCTGTCCCAGGGAAGATGGTGGAAAGCCCTCATCCAAGAGAAAATCTTAAAACACATAGAAGAACAAACTTTGCTGAGAGAAAATCAGCATGGCTTCTGCAAGGGTAAGTCTTGTCTGACAAATCTTTTAGAATTTTTTGAAAAGGTCAGCAGGCATGTAGATTTGGGGAAACTGGTGGATATAGTCCTATCTGGATTTTCAAAAGGCCTTTGACACAGTCCCTCACCAGAGGCTGCTGAGAAAATTGCACAGTCAGGGGATAAGAGGGCAGGTCCTCTTATGGATTGAGAACTGGTTGAGATCCCAGGAAACAAAGAGTAGGTGTCAATGGGAAATTTTCACAATGGAGAGAGGTGAAAAGCGGTGGTGCCCCAGGGCTCTGTCCTGGGACCGGTGCTTTTCAATCTGTTCATAAATGACCTGGAGACAGGGATAAGCAGTGAGGTGGCCAAGTTTGCAGATGACACAAAACTTTTCCGTGTGGTAAAAAACCAGAGAAGATTGTGAAGAGCTCCAGAAGGATCTCTCCAAACTGGGGGAATGGGCTACGAAATGGCAAATGCATTTTAATGTAGCCAAATGTAAAGTAATGCATATTGGGGGGGGGCGAAAAATCAAAACTTTATCTATCAACTCATGGGCTCTGAGTTATCCGTGACAGATCAGGAAAGAGATCTTGGTGTGGTTGGTGGACAGCTCCATGAAGGTGTCTACCCGATGTATGGCAGCGGTGAAGAAGGCCAATTCCATGCTAGGGATTATCAAAAAGGGGATTGAAAATAAAACAGCCAACATATAATGCCATTATACAAAACAATAGTAAGGCCGCATCTGGAGTATTGTGTACAATTCTGGTCACCCACATCTCAAGAAAGACATAGTGGAACTGGAAAAGGTGCAGAAGAGAGTGACCAAAATGATTACTGGGCTGGGGCACCTCCCTTATGAAGAAAGGCTAAAACATTTGGGGCTCTTTCATCTGGAAAAAAGGCGCTGAGGGGGGATATGATTGAGACGTACAAAAATAATGCAGGGGGCATGAGTAAAGTGGATAGAGGGAAGCTCTTTTTCCCTCTCACAAAATACCAGAACTAGGGGACATGCACTCAAATTGAGGGCTGGGAGAGTAAGAACAGACAAAAGAAAAATATTTTTTCACCCAGCGCGTTGTTAGTCTATGGAACTCCCTGCCACAGGATGTGGTGATGGCATCTGGCTTGGATGCCTTCAAAAGGGGATTGGACAGATTCCTGGAGGAAAAGTCCATCACAGGTTACAAACCATGATGGAGATGTGTAATCCCCAGGCTTAAAACCAGGGTACTTCAAGGGCCAGATTGCAGGGGAGTGGTATCAGGAGACAGATATCTAGTCTCATGCGCTTCCAAAAGCATCTGGTAGGGCCACTGTGAAGATACAGGAAGCTGGACTAGATGGGGCCTTTGGCCTGATCCAGCATGGCTCTTCTTATGTTCTTATGTTCTTATGTAGATGAGGTGCCTCTGGCACCCCACACCTAACATAAATGTAATTTAAATGTATGGTACGCGGCGGCTCCGCGAAATGCTTCCCTTGCTTCCCTTCTTAGTGGGTCAGACGTCAGAGAAGCACCCAGAGAGGTGCCCGTCCCTGAGCCCACTTACCCCAACCCCAACCCAAATGACAAACATGAAATGACAAAATTTTCGACAAACGGAAACGAGTCGAAACAGACCCATCCCGACAATCGAAAACTCGAAAACGTCATTTTTCCTGGTCGTGCCCATCTCTACTCTTGATTACTCATAGTTGGGAAAATACTGCTATAGACAGACAAAGTCACAATCATATTGTGGCTTGGGGTGCTGTTGTCTTCTCAAAGCCTAAAAGGGGGGGGTTGCTGTGTGGCCATCACAAAACATAAATGCAAAACTAGGCTACAGGCATTCAGATACCTTTATAGGCCATTAATAAAAAGAAAGACATTGCAAGCTTTCGAGTGCAAAACAAGCTTCTTCAAAGCAGGTCCCAAAATTTCAAACATGGCAAAAGACTCGCTCTGCCAGGAACAAACGTTATTAATTAAAGTTCGAGGCTATATGATGATGATGTACGCCAGGCAAGAAGTCTTCTTAGAGGCAGGAAGTTGGAGGGCAGTTGTAAAAGCTGCTCAAGCATTTTTGTTTTGGTTGTTTTTCACGTCCAACCTTTTTCAGACAAAGGAATCATGGGTCATATACCCCCCAATCATTATAGATACTGCCTCATCCTCAGTCCCCACACATATTGGCTCCTATGATACATACAAAAAAATCTCACCTTTGGCTGGTGGGGCCGAGAGAGAAAATGCTTGATGTAGAGGACCCATGTGCTTCATTCTTTTGATTGGGGTAAAAATTTAGTAAGCTCACTAGGTTTGCCAATTGCCATTCAGCAGGGACTTGTATATCTCGTAGAGCCAAATGGGATTGAGGGCTGAATGAGTGGGAAGGGTTTCAAAACATATCACCCGTAACACTGGCCGCACATGCACTTGCTGCTGATCCATTACCAAATTGATGCCTTCAAGGTTTTTTAATAATGGCCATAACAAATCCCTAAAATGCATGTCCAAACTTCCACACTCCAGATGTTTTTGGACCACAACTTACCCACAATCCTTTGCCCAAGGAAAATATAGTCTTGGAATTCTGGGAGTTGTGGTCCAAAACATCGTGGAGGGCCAAAGTTTGGACATGCTTGGTTTAGGATCTTGCTGTCTGTCAGAATGGCCCCTCCCGCAGAGTCCTGCCCATGATACCTGATAATCTTAGGCAGGGCATTTGAGGGTGCCCTCACTGAAGAGGCTCATAAATTACCAATGAGGAACCGGGCTTTTTTTCAGTGGCAGCCCCTGAACTTTGGAGCCAACTCCCTTCTGAGATCTTGTCAGACCCCCTTGCTGCCTGTCTTTAAGAAACGTCTCTTAAGACGTGCCACATACAGAAAGGCTTTCTCTGGTTATTAGTTGACTCCTTGGATTTGCTGATATTCATCTTGTCTTTCTCTCTGTCTTTGGTCTAATTTTTTCCTTCATTCTGGTCTGATTTTGATTTAACTCAGTTATGCTTATTCTGTTTTATTACATCATATTTTATTTATTGCATAGTGTTGATGTTTATGGTTTGTTTTTTAGCATTTGCTTAATTCGGTGCACCCCCCCAGAGTGGCATTGTTGCTAGATGGAGTGGTAATGCAATTGATTTGATTGATTGATTGATTTAGGATGCATATGGTTGGGTTCGGGGTTTCAATTTAGGTAGGTCTCCTTTTTTCCATATTTAAAAAAGAATTGGTTGGTAATTGCCATCAAATCATGTATTTTGTAACCAGAACTGAGGCTTATCAGCAATAATTTCTGTGGGTTTATTTTAAACCAGCAACAATAAGGAAACTTGGAACTTTTTTCTGTAGTCTCTGTCCTGGCCCATAGGACAATGTGGGGTGTGTGAATGGACAAAAGAAATTACCAAGATTAATCCAAAGTCATTACCACCAAAAGTGCAATCAAAACCAACCCAAAACAAAAAAGGAAAGCAAGGAAACCTCAGACTCCTTACCTTTCAGAAGTTCTAAAGGTCCAAAAGCTTTCCTGCAATGAAAGTCCAGAATGGCTCCAAAACTCCGATGGAAAAACTCCTCCCACCACCTCCACCAAAAACCACGGGGGCGCAATGCATCCTGGTGTACACTTGGTTTCAACTGCGGAATGGCTTTTTGGTCGTGTGATGCATCCCATAGGAAAATTTTGTTATGTAATGCAACCCTATTCCTGGAATATTTTTTATCGTCTTGCAAGTTTTTGCCTTATGGGGCATTCCGTCTTAAGAGGCATTAAATATATAACATAAACTGTCAAGAATGAGGGAAGGGATTACTCGAAGGCCTAATGGTTTTGGCCTCTCGGTCAGCTCGCTCACAGTGTATATATGGGGGGGGGATCTGAGTACAAAAGTGCATTTAATGTGTGCTGTAGGCAGCAGGAATAGGAACTGCAAACCACTCCTGTATACCTGCCAAGAAAACTCCATGGGCATGGAGTCACAAAGAGTTGTCATGACTGTAACGACACACAACACACACACACACACACACAACACACACACACAAATATCCTCAGCATAACCTTTGTAAATTCAAGGTTATGGTTTTCCTTGATTGAGTCAGTCCATCTTTGTTTGTTGTTCCTTTTTCCTGTAGCTTTCAACTTTTCCTAGCATTATTGTATTTTACAGCAACTCTGGACTTCTTGTGATATTATTTATTTATTTATTTATTAAAATTTATTTATTTATTTATTTATTTCACTTATGTCCCGCCCATCTTCCAGGTAGGAACTTTGGGGCGGCTTAGAATAATAAAACAAAAGTGAGCATAGCAAAAAAAAAAAAAAAAAAATCGACAAGGAGTGTGTGTGTAAAGGGCAAGAACCCTAAAGGGATGCCAACGCAGGCGGCAAACAAAAAAAATAAAAAAATAAAAAATAGAAAATTAAATAGAAAGCGTCTTCCAAATACCTCCTTAAAAAGGTGAGTTTTCCAAACCCTTTTTTGAAGGCGGGCAGGGAACTCTGCAAGGCGCAGCTCACTGGGAAGGTGGTTCCACCCCTCAATGTGGCGCCCACCACACAGAGATCAGGCACGGTCACGCGTATGCGATTTCCGTGCCTCTATGGGTGTGGCCATCCTCAGTGAGCGCACCTGCGCCAATCCTACGTGGGCCTGGTCCGCCAGTTGATCTCTGAGAGATACGCTCTGCCAGTCTGGTCCCAAGCCGTGGAGGGCTTTTGAAAATCAAAACCAGGACCTTGAACCTTATCCAGAGGACAACGGGGAGCCAATGCAGGCGAGCCAGAACTGGGGTGATGTGCTCGAATCTACGAGCACCCGACCACCAGCGTGGCCGCCACATTCTGCACCGCCGTAACCTCGGGAAAGAAGGGTCAAGGGCAACCCCACGTAGAGGGCATTACAAGTAGTCAATCCTCGAAATCACTAGGGCCTGCACGACTGTCCTCAGGGAGAGGACTCGTCGAATATTGGTACGGACGGATTCTGGGCGGATCCTGTGGAGATGGGATAAAAGCGGGCCCTGGAAACAGCCATCCCCTGGGCTTCCAGGGAGAGGGCTGGAGTCCAGGACCACGCCCAGATTCCTGGCCCTGTCCGTAGGGCTGGAGGGAAAACCCCCCAGTCTAGGGAGGGGGCCATTGTACCCAGACGAGGACCGCCCCAAAGAACAGAAACCTCTGTATTCTCCGGATTCACCTTGAGGCCGGTTAGCCCTGGTCCATTCCAGAAACCGCCTCCAGGCACAAGGTTGAGGGAGCGTATGCCTCCACTGCAGAAGACGAAAAGGAGAGATAGAGCTGATATTGTGTCATCAGCGTACTGATGACAGCAGACTTCAAATCTCCTGATTACCTCTGCCTAGTGGCTCAAGTAATACATTGTTGAACAGCAAGGGTGAGATTGCCGACTACCTGGGGCACCACACAAGGGAGAGTGCCAGAGGGGCCGACAAGTCATCACCCAGCTGAACCCGCTGAGAGACCGACCCACCAAGACCCCCAATTCCCGCCTCAGCTAGCCGGACCAGCAGGTAACCCGTGGTCGACGGTATCAAAGGCAGCTGACAGATCAAGGTAGAACAGCAGGGAGGAACACCCCCTGTCAGCCTCCTTGAGGAGGTCATCCTGAAGAGGACGGGACTGAGCAGTCTCGGTCCCACGAACGCGGCCTGAATCTAGACTGGAAGGGATCCAGGATTCAATTTTCCTCCAGGTACGACTGGGAAGCCAGACGGCAGCCACCTCCCTCTCGACTACCTTGCCCAGAAAGGGGAAAATGGCAATCGGACGGATAGCTGGATAGCTGGATAAATCTCGTCCGACGCCATGCCTTGCTTTTTCAGAGTGGCTTCACCACGGTCTCCTTCAGACGAGAAAGGAAAAAATCCCTCCCTGAAATGAGGCCGTGGCAATGACACGAAACCCACTCAGGCATGTTCCCTTCAGCAGATTTGATAAGCCTAGATGGGCAAGGGTCGAAAAGGGGTAGCTGCCGGCCGGCAACAGGCCATAGCTCTGGAGGCCTCCGTCTGGGAACACGCGGCCCAAACCTCAACCAGTAGGGGGGACTGAGGGGGTGAGGACCCAGGGGGACATCAGATGGAGCAGACTAGAGCATTCCGGGAGGGTAAATAGGAACAGATGGCCTCTATTTTTGGATCTAAAATGGGCTGCAAATTGCTCACTAGTGAACTCACTAGGAGGAGTGGCTCAGTTATGACCAGGATTGGAGAGGCCCCAAACCACCCGGAACATCTCTGCCTGGCGGTTCGAGGCCTCGCCAATTCTCAGGAGAGACATAGGGCTGTTGTAAGCGTCCCCACGTGATAGCCCACGAAGATAGCGGATTTCGGTCAGCTCAGCTTAAGTGCAGCCTTACTCTCTACGTCCTCTTCGTCCTCCAAATGACCTCAAGCCTCCTGCGTTCTTGTTTCATCGACCGCAACTCAGCCCTATAGCACGGGCGAGGAGCGATCTCCACAGCGCAGGAGGCGCTCAGGGGGCGATCCGGTCAACAGCCCCGGTGGCACCCTCATACCACCTATCCACCAGGACATCAACCGGATCGTCTGCCAGGCCACCAGCAAGCTCCCCGAAGGCTTCCATGAGACCTGACAGGGTCCAGGATGCCTACGGGGGCGGGCCCAAATAAAGGGCTGGCGCTCCCTGCGGGGCGGTGGTTTGGGTGGTCGTGTCCCTTTCGATGGCGCTCACAGGGAAAATTTTAGCAGATGATGGTCCGACCCATGACACAGGAAGGGGAGTGATACCCCTAACCCTCAGGACAAAGAATCTGACGACATGGAGGTAAAAGAACCAGGTCCAGGGTGTGTGCCAGTCTCTGTGTGGTGGGGGCACACAAACATGCTGAGATAGAGTTAATGGAAGTCATGGATTCCATGATTCCTATAGCCGCACCAAGTAGAGTTCCTCTTCAGCATGCACGTTGAAGTCCCCAGCCACCAATAGGGCGGGGGGGCAGCTGGGACTTCGCAACAGATGGGATTGCTGGGACGAAGTCTGCGATTCTCTCGAAAGGGATTGTGGGGGGTTGCGGGCTGCACGGGGGGTACACCAGCACAATACCAGACTTATCTCGCTGACCCACTGATTGATGAAGGCATTCAACCCCAGGACGCACCATTGCCGCAGAAACTGCTAACATGAAGAGATTCCGCTGTAAACGATGGCCACCCTCTGACCATGCCAGCCCACTTGGACCCGAAGACCCTAGGGGGGCACAAGAGGGAGAGAGAAGCCCCCACCCTCAGCTCCCCACCCAGGTTTCGGTGATACAAGCCAGGTCGGCTCGCTCATCCACGATGGCGTCGTGGATGATAGGTGTTTTATTATGTGAACCAACCAGGCATTATCCAGGAGGCAAGACAGATCGGAGGCGCTGGCGGGAATGGCACCCAGGGTATGTGGTGGTGAGCGGAGGGATCAGAAGGGGGGACAGAGGCAATAAATGCCTGGCCCGAAGTTTCTTTTACCGATTAATCCCCCCGCCCAGAGCGTATTCTCCCACGGCTAGACACCACAGAGTATTTTTCAGTGTTTGTACCATTCTTCAACTGGTCACGCGATACAAGCATGATGAGAAATGTATTAAAAATATGCCCCAAGTATTTGACTGTTTCTGTTTTTGCTGTGTTTTTGGGCTTATGAAGGAAATTCAGGTTTGATTTGATCTGGGGCAGGTTTTGTGTCAGCAAAGCTCTTGTCCAGCACCATATTTTTTTTAAGAAATTAGTTTTTCTTCTCTTACTCTTCTTGCATTGTCAAGCTTTCAAACTGTGATAGTAATCAGAAAATACAGTTATATGGGTGGTCTTGGTTTATTTGGTCTTCAGTTGCATGTGTCTTTACACTTTATGATATTTTTCTATTGCCTTCTTTGCTGGCTCTCTCCTTTTGAATCTTAAGTGTCTTCCAACTTCCTTGGCAGAAGTTTCAGTTGGATTTAGGATTCCAAATCAGGGTTTTAAAAGCCTTTAGCAGATTTCAGTTTCGTTCTTCAATGTCAACTTGAACATTGTGTAGTTATTCTGTAGGAGTATGATTTTGGTCTATGTAATGTTCCGCTGCAGTCCTAATTTTGCACTCTATTCCATTTCCTAGTATTTTGTTATATAATTCTAGGGAGCAGGTAATATCATGGTGGAGCTGACATATGTTTTGGCTACAACCTGCATAATCCTCAAGTTCCAGGGACAATAGATAATTGCAGTCCAAACCTTCTAAGGCCATCAGGTGTCTGCCTGTAGTTGTGTTCAGAAGTGGCTTATTCTGCAGGCAACCATCCATACTTCACATATTTGTATTCTTTGCTGTGATGGTTCTGAAACCCTCTTCGTCTCTCACAGTCTCTTAATTTGTATTTCTAACACACTGTATCAGGTATCTTCTCTTCCAATAAGGAGAGAACAGATTACTTACTTGACTATTTTCACTTCCTTTACTATACTTACTTCAATACTTAAAACAACCTTGAGCATGTTTTTGTATTTTATGCTAATGAAAAGTTTGGTCGCAATTCCTTGCTCTTCCTTTAATTTTGTGTGAGTAGTCCATTTAGACATTGATTCCAAGTTCTAAGTTTGCTTGTGTAGAAATTTGTTTGCTTATTTAAATGCCTATATGTTTTAACATTGCTTTCTATCCTGATATAGAAATGCAGAGATGTACAAAAACAATTTAAACATTAAAATAAAACTATTAAGTTCAGTAGAAATGAGATTGGAGGAAAAAATAATGGTGGGCACAATCAAAGACTATTATCACAATTAATTCACAAAACTGTGGACTTCTAAGGGCAAACGTGTCCAGCTCGCTTAAAAGGCTTCTGTACAGTGGTCCTGAGTACAGCATAGTCTGCGTGCAGAAGATGTTCTTAAAATATTACAACTCTGTGTAACTCATGAAGTATGCATTTGTATTGCCTGTGTGTAAAGCCCCAAGTGTTCAATTGAAGTGCTTTTTGTTTTGTGTTAGGTTAAAGTAGTTTCTAAGAACTGCTGTAGCTTTAAATCTTAGAACTGTGCATAGTCTACTGTAGTTGATGGAGAAGATCATGTGCAGTGAGTAAACCTAATTAAATATAGTAGAAATTTTATATCTTTGGCCTTGTATTTTTGTTGCTTTGCTTTTTTTTAGTATTTCGTGATTTAGGACTCCTTGCATGTTTTGGGTTCTGGGTATGTGTCGTGAAAGAGGTTGCTTTTTCAGTCACTAGAGTAGGTTATATCTTTTGTAAAATCTCTTTAAATAAAAGGAGGAGAGTCCCAGTTCTGGCAGCTAGAGCTATCTGTTAGGCTGAGCCCAGCAGTCACAGGGGTATAAAAGCTCTGTAGCTGCTGAATTTGAAGTCTGCTTGTGGGGCTGTAGTCAGCAGTCTGTGACAATATTGAGGGGATAGAAAAATGATGTAACACATGCTTTTCCTCAATTTTTTCAAGACTACTGGCCAGAAGAAGAGCCTTGAGAAGAAAGATGGGGTGACGAATGACTTTTCAGAAGCCTAAGGGGAACTATAGAATACACAGTAAGTCCACTGTTTGGCTACGTAATCATTCAACATAAATGTTTCAAGAATGCTGGAAAAAAAGAGTGGTATACATTATCTTTGGTTTCTGTCTGTAGCTCTGACAGGCAGCTGATCTCTTAATAGCGAACTGACAAGAAGTATTCTGAATGATTTTTTGTGATATGACTGCAGAAACATTCTAGAGAGGCAATTTTAGCCTTTCCAGTAGTATGCTTGTGAATTTAATGCAGTAACTAGAAATGAGAAAAAAACTGCCTTGGAAAAATATAGGTAGATTTTGCTTTCAGGAGAGAACCAGATTTCTTCGAATTTCATGCTGCTTCTCTCAAGAGCTTTCAGCATTGTTAATGGGTCTATTGAATTAGAGTGAAGATGATGTGAATCCATTTTAGCTATGTCTTGGAAACACGTTCTCAAATTCTTTTTAATTATTCCATTGATCTGTTGCTACTTGACAGCCCAGGTTCTGTTTTGCCCAGCAATATGTATGAAAATGAAGCTACGTTTCTTCAAATGACCCTCACACAGTACTGCAGTCAGGTGTTCATATTTCTGGTTACTAAGGGGAACTGAATCGAGAAATGTTTTGTTTATATTGCTTACCTAAACTATGATTCTGATTAAATACTGTAGTGATATTTAAATAGGCATGTCGATTTACATATGTGACTTTGAAATATAACCGATCTGCATTTGAAATGAACCCAAATATTAAGTATACTAAAGAAGAAAGTACAGTAGTCAGGAGCTACATCTATATACTGCACATGATAAATATGTTTTTGTAAATGTTTTGTAAATAGTAGAACAAAACTCTTCTGAAGTTGTCACTGCCAACTTTCTTTCATTGGTTGGAAATTTTAGAAATATATAACCGATATGTAGCCATGAAATGTTTATTACGAAATGAATTGGTTCATTCAGTTTAAGCCTAAATCACTGGAATGTAAACAGTGTGCTGTAAACTAATTTTGTCGGCTATTAGCTTCCTGTGTTTTAACAAAATGGCTTTGGAGTGTTTTACATGAATTACAACATTGAGCTTCTCTGAGACTCTGCAGAAAGTCTCTGCCTAATGTGATGTAATTTTGTATCTTATTTTATTATTCGTAAATAATAAATAAAAAATTGTTATGACATGTAAATGTACGCAAGACTTGCCGTATATATTAGTGACTATGTTCTCTTTAGTTTGTTAGTTTGTTTTGGGGGTGTGAATTGGGCCTGTTGAGTAGATGGCATGGGTTTTCAAAAATTGAGCATATACCCAGATTAATCCACAAAAATAATATATACTCCATGATTATTTTTCATCAGAGAACAGCTAAGATTTAAAAAATATCAACAAACTGGTTACAGAAATTTAGCATAACCTCCATGGATTTGTATGTCAAGTGTTAAGAACATACATAAGATAAAGAAATGGGCCATGAAACGGCCAAATGGCAATTTGGTTTCATTTTTTGTTTCTTTTTGCCCATTTGGTTTCATTTATTATGAACTGATTCTTTTAAAAACAAAAAATTCATTTAATATTTCATTTTGTTTCACTATTTGTTTTTTTTTTATTTAATTATAGTTTTTAACACTGTTGGGGCCAGGCCGGCCGGCCGTTTATTTAAACTGATTTTTTTTTTTACTCCCGCTAATCCAGCTGGCACTAAGCTAGGGTGGTCCAGTGGGCCAGTTGAATCCACGCTTTATTTATTTTTATTTTGACAAGTGGCTTTGTCAAAAATTAATAATTAAAATAGGGAACAAAAAGAAAGTTTCTATTTCATTTTGTTTCATTGTGTTAAGGGGCACTTCCTATTTCATTTTCGATTAGGAAAACGAAACGAAATAACAAACTACAAGAATCTGTTTTCGTGCTCATCACTTACATAGAAACAGGCTTGCTGAAAACAGGACGAGCCCATCCAGTCCAGCATGCTGTCTCTCATAGTGGTCCTCACCATTTGCTCTTTTACCAAAGAAAAGGTTGTTCAAAGCTAGTTCTTCCAGCTTGCAAAACACTGTAGTAATACAGGAACAAACTCTGATTTGGAGCATCGTATAACCATTTAATTTGTACCTCCCACCCATCTTCTATAGAAACATAGGCATAAACTAAAAGTTAATTAAAAAGTCAGAGGAACCCCATAGGCCCTTTAGGTTTTCCTCATCATTCTTGAGAGAAATTTACCTATATTCTCACAGTTTCAGCTGGACACCCCTAAAAAAGTCCTTCTGAGGTGCTCAATTTTCACTTTAAACATAACTGCTGTTCCAGCTTGTTTTCTTCAATATTTTCGCAGATGCTTCTATTTCAGGAAATTATATGTATTGCCCTCAGAGGTCTTCAAGGAAGGAGGGAGAAAAATGGCTCCTAGATTCCTGCTGATCTGTCCTACACTGGCCTTGTAACAAAGTCCCATAATAACTAAAATACATAAAAATTCTGGGGGGTGGAGCAAACCCATTAAAGAAGTTCATTTTCACATGAAAAAGCTAGGGTCAATTCCTACAAGAACAAAGCAGTGAGGATGGCCAGTCAAGCGCTCCTGGAAAGAAGAGAAAAGAAAAAAGCATGGGGGTGGGAAACAGCCGGGGGTGGGTTGGAAAGAGAAAATGAAGCAGGTGAATCCACATGGACCTGGCTGTTTCATCTCTCCTCCACCCACCCCCTGCTTGGATATCTCCTATGATTGGCCAGCACCAGGGAGAGGGAAACAATACACATTCAGAGGCTGCTTCCTGGTTGGGAAATTGTGCCCTGTGTGAACTACTGCCAAGGATAAGACAAGTGGCTGATATTGTGATCAGAGGTGGGGACTGGGTTCCGTGTTCTATCTGTGCTGGCGTGTTTCATTTCGGGAACCAGCAGCCCCTTTCAAAACGAGACACCCATTCTCTAGTTCTAGACAAATCCCCACAATCCAGCGGCAGAGGGAGGGAAAGGGGGGGGATGAGAGAGATGGGACACCCCGTTGGATCACTTGTTGTCATGTGACCAGCTCCAGTGCTTGTTTTTGCAAGACATTATCTGGTTGAACAACAGGCAAAATTGATCGCATTTGGTTGTCAACATCTTGCAAAACAATTCGTAGACCAAGGTATTAATGATATAGTAAATGAGATAGCCATACTCTGTTTCTATGATTTTGGGAAATATTACTTATTCTTTCGAACAGGCCTATTACTGCTATTAATCCAAGTATTTTGTTATTGCTAGACCCGCCAGGGCTTTTCAGGCTTCATTTCAAATCTATAAATTGTATGTATTTAAGTTACGTTTTTATGAAGAATTTGGACTTTATTACTATGTCCTCTGAATCTTTGTTTATCCCTGTCTTATAAAAACCTATTTCTGAATTTGATATCTTAATGTGTTATTTCTTTCCAGAAACAGAATTGTTTAATACGTGTTTTACATTCTTCCCTCTCTGTTTAGCAGACCTAAATCTTCCAGAAATAATCTTCAGGATTCACCTATATTGAACAAAACAATATTTATTTATTTATTTATTGGATATTATAATATATGACCATCGGGGTGGTTTACAACAATTAACAAATTCAAACAATTTCATACAATAAAACCATAAAATAGTAACACAATAATAGAAAAAATTAAATTAAATATTAAGTGGGACAATAGAAACCAAAAACCTTTCTAAGAGAAAGACAAATCTTGCTATATGAACGGGGTAAAAAATCTATATTCATCTTTTAACAGGTTGAGTCACGAGATTCCGTGAATACAGTTGCATTGAGTTTCAGTTAGTTACAACTCCTAATGAACTCGGTTCAGGTTAAATAAAGCTGTTTTTTCAAGGAGCAATTGTTCCCTGGGACGGTATTACTTTTTTTATATTCATAAAGGAATCATATAAAAGTTGATACAGGCAAAATCCTGTCTTCAGCTCCAATCGTGTGCCTTATGTGTATTGTGATTCAAAAATTTTGGTTTGGAGTAGGATATTGTCACGAGGCGACATCCGGTCCTTCTAAGACTTGCCACATGCACAACTTTCTTGTTCAGTGACTGCATTTGGGGAGGCACAAGGGCACCTGGTAGCATTTTATTTACTTCCATTTGGAATGAAGCCCCAGTGCAGCAGAACAGAAAAATTAGAGGGATATGCGTGGCCAGCATGGTATCGAACTGTTATACATCCCTATTTTTCTGTATTTTAAATGGAGACATGTCCTTCAACTTAGCAAGTGGGTCAGACTGTGTCATCATGGTCCACTAAAATGGAAGGAGGTGTGGAAACGTACATTAAGTGGGTTACTAAGAAGGTTTAAGGGAAGATACAAACATGGTAAGCTTATAAATTCTCCAAACTCTTCCCATCAGGCAGATGTGGTATGAAATAATTCATTTCAGTGATAGCAGTATGTGAGTTTATCAGGGTGTTTTGAAGTGTTTCTGTAAAGTTTTTCTTTCCTGTTGATTTCGCCAGAATGTGAGGGCGCCCCCCCCCCGTTATCTTCAGAGGCCGATTAGCTTAGGGATCCCAGGAGTTATCTCTGTGCTCTCTGCTCTCTGCAAACACCCTCCCACACAAGAGCTCCAGAGAGAACCTACTAGTCCCCCCTGAAGATGCCAGCCACAGAGCCTGGCTCGAAACGCGAGGAAGAAAAATTTCCAGAGCATGGCCAAACAGCCTGAAAAAACATCACAAACAGCTATCTGATCCCGGCTGTGAAAAGCCTTCAAGAAATACATACAGTACTTCGTTTCTGCTTGAACATCATGGGGTTTTTAAAAAATGGCTTTGCCCAACAATAGTCTGACGAACTTAATATTTTTTGAGGTTTCCATAAAGAAATATCATCCTACCCAGAACTTGTCCCTGAATAATTTCTTTGATCTGGAAGGACAAGGTAGGAACACAGTAATTGTTGAGCCTTGGAAGTTTTGTTGCTTCTTCTATGTCTTGTTATAAAAAAGTGATTTTCTTCTTGCTGTCTTAAAAAAGAGGGGCGAGCAGGTTTTGGTAAAGTAAAATGGACCTGCAAACAAACATTCTCATCTTTTATTGCCACAAGATTTGCTTTTCATATTCACTCCTGTGAATAAATTGTGGAGGAGGAAGCAGATTGAGAAGAGTATTGTGAGATATGATAAAGTTAAAACTTTTCTGCTTCGATCAGATTACAATACCTATGCTTCTATGCATTCATGGAAGGAAAAAATGATTGAAGCCATGGTGGACTGTGATTGATGAGATAGCAATCCATGCAAGTGACCAGAATTGGGACAAATTGTGCAACAGCTTCCACAAAGTTCCTTCCTGTTGATCTTGCAGGTTCTGGGAATTTAAACCAATGCATTAACCGAACAGTATCCCATCAATTTTTGATTCTGAGGAAATAGAAATAGAAATGAAAGATACACGCCCACACCTCTGATGTACTACAGAGTGTTTTTAATAACTTGAGTTCAACCCAATATTCCTACCTGCCATTTCTTATGGCATACGGACTTCACTTGTCAGTACTAGCTAGCACCTACATTTCTAGAATTTTTCTGTAATCCAGCTAGGCCTAACTGGGATTGAGTATGGGTGTGAATGAAAACCTATCTTTTTTTTTGTACAGGACTTTTGAAAAGCTAGGCTAGACTTGGGTGTGTGCTGGGTTTCTGTCTTTTTTTTCTGCATTCCCTTGGCCAGTTTTTCATTGACTTGCTTGTATTGTATTACAGATGAATAACCAGTGCATATTGGTTTCTGTGTCACGTTGCCATGAGGTTTCTTTATGGATTGAAGTAAATGACTCTCACTTCTCATGAAAGGTCTGCTTTATTCTTCCCTGAGATTGATGGCACTGTGTTGCCCCCTCCTCAAGCCTTTACTATTTACTGTTTGCATATCCCTAGTCTTGGAATGTTTGTCTCCAACCTTGTTTATCTGGAATTACATACTTTGTTGTCACAGATCGGAAGGAAAATGGTTGCATTAATAATGAAAATGTTGTGCCCTATATTCAGGCACATGGCAAGTTAGGAGTGCCGCTTATACATCCCAGGTTTGGAGTATTATTTGTAAATAAAAGTCCTTTAAGTCTTTGTAAAAGTGAATGTGTGAAAACATCTTCATTACACGGAAAAAAATGTATTTCCATCTTTGTTTTTCAATGTATAATATCTTGATATCATCATCATAACATATATTTTTTATTTAGATTTTAATATGGTCCCTGATTCCAGAAGATTTGACTAGTGTGGACACTTCTCCTTCACTAAGCCTGTATGTTCTTTGTCCACATACATCAGTCAGAAACAGAGGCTGAATGGACAGCAAAAAAGTGTAAGTTGGATGTACCTTCATAGAAAAAAATTGACGTACTCTTAGCATCCTGAAGATGTCCCAGAAGGCAGTTTTTTAGATTCTGCTCATCTAATCAACACCAAGATGTTTTGATAGCCAAAAACCTATTTAATCAAAGAACTTGTTTACCTGAATGGTAAGTGATTTACTATTGTAGAGAGATTTTTTTCCATTTAACCTATTGCATATGCCGTAATCCACTGCCACATCCATGCGTCTTATATAGCAGTCTTTGGAAATATCGTGGATTTTAATGGGACCAGCATGAATGGTTGGGTTGGTACGGGGCAGCAGGCAGGTGGCACTGGGCCTGGGGCAAGCTCCAGAGGCCCATAGCAGAAACTCACTGTCATGGCCTGGAAGTTTTACTTCCGGTTCCCTGGAAGCAACTTCTAGGCCCCGTTTGTACAGGCCCAGGAAGACTGCAGGAGGCCGGTTCCCCAATAGTCCCAGGCCTGCGGGTGAGTACCGGAGGGAACCTAAACCCTGCAATAAACAGGGAAGAGTACTACATATAATTACATGTGTCTTGGATCTTCGAAGGGGTTTTCCTATGATAGCTTATGTAGAGACAGAAGATTCTGTAACATTAATCATTATAGATTATACATTATTTATAAAACTTCATTCATTGAAGCCAGTAATATAACAAATGTATTTGTGTTTATTCTCCTCCAAAGATTAGAAATTTTTTAAAAAAACTTCTACTCGAGGGGACATCTCATGGCATAGTTTAGCTCCTTTCAAAACTATTTATATATAAAAGAACCTCGCCCCATGTTGGAGATATTTACTTTCAGATGCAAACACATGAAAAATGATATACTGTAATTTTGAAACATACTTGGTGGGACCATTGCAGAAGCTTTGCTTTATGTTTTTATAAATCCATTTTTTAAATCCTTAAGTTACAATATGGACCAAATCAGCCCATTTGGATGTAGGTTTACAATTTTGTATATGATTTAACACTTGTCTGACTCACTTTAATCATTTGGTCTTCTGTGGTTCCTGTGTATTGAGCAAGATTAGAATTTCAAAGCCCACAAGAAGGGTCCTGAATTTTTAAATTATTTTATCTGTTTTCCTATCATCTCTGTAGGATTTCAGCTGGGGTATACTGGAAAGAAACAAACAGCCCCACAGTTCAATACATGTGCTCGACCTCCACACATAGTGTCATCTACATCAGAGGAGGAAGATGCATTCACGGAGAAATTTCTCAAAATTAATTGCAAAAACAATAACTAACAACAAGGTAGAGAAGTCTCGATCTCCTGCATAAAATAGTGTTATACTTCACCAAGTTTCGAGGGCTTTCCATGTATAGAAATGAAAGCAAAATTGTGCTAATTCACACCTATTAAAATATCACTAACCACATTAATGACATGGAAGCTTACAGTGTATGTTCACGCACAACCCGCGTAGGTATGCTAATGCAGTAAAACTGACTGGAAAGCGGCCGCCGTGGGAGGACAGCCTGCGGCTGCAAGTAACCCTCGGGCCACTTAAAGTTTGGACAGCCCTGGTCTATAAACCATAGCTTTGAATAACTTTTTTTTAAGTTACACCCTTACTGTGTCCTTTCAACTTGACCTTGGGTCCTTTTTTGTTTTGTCCTAAGGCAGGTTAAACAGAGGAAGTTAGGAAGCCAATATTCCTGTGGGGATAATTTTTATTGTTGGTATGGATATAAGTGTGTTAAATCTTAGTGCCAAATTGCCACTCATTAAAAAAAAGCAAAGTGTATCTGCTTATAAACCGCCCCCATTCCTACTACAAGTAGTCTCTGGGCGGTTTTACAATATTGATTACAGTGTGAATGCTACACATTGCCCCCCAGCAAGCTGGGTAACTGGCTAACTCACACTACCCAGTTTTCTGTGCACAGTCCGGCAATTTGGGCCTGTGGCAACTAAGAATGTGAGTGGCAATTTTTATTATTTACCATCATATCTACTTATGTTTGGGGATAAACAGGTAAATGTTGAACCATTAATTAAAACCTTTTTATAATCCCATACTTTTACTATCCAAATACCTATGGGAAAGAAAGAGTTCACATTTTTTAAAAATGATAATGAAAAACATTTTTTAGATTTATAGGTACCTATCTAAATTTTAAAACCAGGAACAAGCAAAGTTTCTCTGGCCTACACACAAGTGATTTATTTCTTTTTTATTTGAGCATTATAATTTCATTAATCTAGGAGCACTTGCCAAAGCATGCTGGATACAGGTTGTTTTCCAAGGCCAAAGGAAACAGATTGTTTTTTTAACACAGCCAAAAAAAAAAAAACGCTTTACTTTGGCATAAAGTTCTGTGTTCATTAAACAATAAAAAACAATGGAGATACTTCGAGAAATGTTTTTGCAGGGTTTGCCTTATATTGAGAAATGTTGGATTTTGAATACCTTTCTTATTATTCTTAGGAACAGTCAGTGGTGTGCTGCTAGTGACGCCAAATAATATAATGTATGAATCCAAAGAAAATGGACACAATTGGTTCAAGAAAAATGGCTGTGAAGGATTATGGTATCATGTGTCCAATGGAGGAAGTGATGTCAGCTGCTATGTATAAAGATTTATGTAGACGGACAACTTAAAGGATTCATTACCCTGTAATATCCATACATATGTTATGTAATGTATATTGTGTTGTGAGAGATAGAGGAGAAGGAGAGGGATTCTTTAAGGTTGCATGGCACGTGTAGATTATTAATCTTGTTGTACAAATGTCTTCCCTGTTTTGTCAAAAGGGGAAGGAGGCACATTTATTGCCTTTACTTTTTTAAATATAATTGTGGAACAATAATGAATCTTTCACACAATGTGGGTTAATCTCTGTCTGCACAACTTTGCTTTGCTTTTCCTCCAACGTATTTTAAAAACTAATAAAATGCAGGCCTTACAAGACAACTTATGGGTCCACTTTCTGATAAGGTAGGTATTTGATGATGGAGATTTGTAGTCTCCAAGGCTTAAAAACCAAGGGTACTTCATGGGCCAGATGCAGGGGGAGTGTTATTCAGGGAGAACAGATATCTAGTCTCATGCGCGTCCCAAACGCATCTGGAGGAGCCATGTGTGATACAGGAAAGCTGGGACTAGATGGGCCTTTGGGCCTGATCCAGCATGGCTCTTCTATGTTCTTTTGTCTTATGTTTCTGAAATTGGACTTTTAAAGTAAGACAGATAAAATGTCTTGTGGTTTTCTTGGTTTGCTCTGGGGAGGGTAAAACATTGATGAATTGATTATTAAATATTCATTTGTTACCCATAATTTCTGAAGCTCTTTCATTTCCTCAGTGTGAAAATCATGACTATTAACATCATATCCTGTGGGCTTTTGTTTGTTAGATTAATTGGCTGTAAAAATACTCTGTTACATACTATATGCTTAATGCCGGATGCTTTTCGTTGTCCTTAAACATGGTTAACTTATTAAACTAAATTTCCAGCCATTATCTGGGGTGCTTTGCAAACTGGAAACAGTAGCAAGTGTATGCACCTACCCACCGGATCCTAATTAGACCTGTAAGACAATTCTGAAAAATTAACAGAACATTAGAATGTAGTATTATGATGAGTACATACAACAACCACTCTAATCATTTTTCCTTATTTATGGTGGCTTGACCACCCCTAAGCATTGTAGAATGAAAGTTTCCAACTCTCAGTATTACAAGTAGACATGGGAATCTTTTCTCTACACGGCGAAATTGTCGTTTCCAGTATTCGGTTATCGTTTCCGTTTCTCGGTTATCGTTTTCCGATTACTGAAACGGAAACGGGGGTTTTTAACGGATAAGTAAGCGTCAAAACTCGTACCCCGTAACCGAAAAACAGAAAATTTGGGATCGGGTTTTTCGTTTTCGATTGTTGGCACTCGCGGCGGACTCGCGCAATGCAAGACAAGAAGAAAAAGTTTTATAAAAGTTTATTTTTTAAAAAAAATACCCAACTCTCTGGCCAAAAAATGAGGTGAAAAATTTGCATGCCTGAGCTTAGCCACCCACCAGATGGGTCGGTTTCTGGGGGGGGGGGGGCAGCCTTTTCCCACCCTCCTTTCTGTCCTGGGCTGATTGCACCAGCCTGTGGGGTGGGGGTCCATCCTCGTCGTACTTGCCATGGCCATGCTATGGGGGGGGATCCAAAATTGGCGACCAGCAAATTTCCTTTGAAATCGTGTCAAAAAACACCAAATCACCACAGAAAACATGTGAAATTTAATTTATTTAAAGCTGATTTTAATAGTATCAGCAGGGGTTTTTTTTATAGCATAAAAACGTCGTATTGATTTTATTTTATTTTTTTTATTTTATTTTATATTTTTTTTAGACCTGCCCATTTGGGCTGTGGGCAAGGGATGGGACCAAGCAAATTGGTGAACCAATCCGCCAATGCATCGCCAGGTTTTTGACTGACACTCATGGAATGTCTCGAGCCATAAAAACCGAGGCACCTCCAGAAATCGCAGTCGATGTATGATGTTGTTGAGGGAGGAGGGCTGGCTGCTGGTGCTGGTGTGATCTGATCGAGATTGAAGAGGGAGGCTGGAGGCTTTAAGATTTAAGTTAGGCAGGCAGGGAGGGAATTGAATTTAGAAAATAATTTCTTTGATTCCCTGCAGCTTTTGTCTGCTGAAGGGAATAGCAGTTTATTCTTTATTTCTTCTCTGGCGGTTTGTGAGGATTTTTTTCTGATATTGGATAAAGGGGGAGGTTCGACTGGGAGTGGGAGGTGTGGATTTATTTTAAATATATATTATATACCATTTATTTTCTATTTTCCCAACTTCAATTTGCTTGCACACACACACATTTGGGGTGCAAGCTAAGAACAGAATCTCTGTGATATCCTAACTGCCCACTCTCCTGTCCGCCCGCACCGCCACCCGCCCACTCGCCTGCCCGTGGCCACCGCCTGCCCGCTCGCCCACCCGCGCCTCCCCCCTGCCGCTGTAGCCGCCCGCCCATGGCCCCCCGCCACCAC